>JAEIIU010045577.1:0-20357 GCA_018874675.1 Drosophila baimaii | reverse complement strand
GAAATGACTCCTTCACTGCGTTGCAAACTTCTGACTAAAATTATAATACCCTGCAAGGGTATACAAATTCCAACAAACATTAAACATTTTTATTAATGAGCAGTGTTCAGGAATGAATGATATTTATATTATAATTATAATATGAAAATCCCCGACGTTTATTTTTATTTTAAAAGCTTTATATAGCATATATTTTTTATCGTTTTGTACCAGTTTTATATTAATACATTTTACATAATACATTACATTACATTACATTATACACTTATATATTATAAAAATCTTGTATAATAAGTAACAAATTATCTGCAAGGGTATATAAACTTCGGCCGAAGTTAGCTTTTCTTACTTGTTTCTTATGATACTGATATAAAATTTTAAGTACATATAGGATATCCATCAAACTGTTTTTTTATTTTATATTAGTTATTGAATAATATTCGCGGAGGAATCGAATAACTTCATTTACTTCGCCTTTCAATAGAAATTATATACATTAAAATGAATTAATCATTAAATTAATATTTCTTACGATCTACAGCATCGTAGGAATGTTGAAGAAAGTGGTTAACATTACCCCAGCTCCCACTAAGTATCACATACAATTGGAATGCTGCTTAATTTTATTAATGGGTATTAAGGCTACATAGCTTGGCCAAGACAAATATTAATTTTACCCGACAATTGTCGTTTCTTAGCACTAAAAGATTTAACCATTGCAACCATCCATTGCATAATAGTTTTTGTTCATCTAACCCAGCAAACTAAGAACCGGTGTTAATAGTTGTCTCAAAAAGGTTTTAGGGGTTGGTATAGATCCGCCAAGATCCACTGTAACGCTACCTTGTAGGTTACGGTCAAAAATGCCAAACTTATTGCGTGGATGTACCTGCACGTTGCTTGACCATCCAAACAAGTTTCCTAAGCCTCCGAACAAGTTTCCGATAGGGGTGAAGATACCGAGGGGGTCAAGAATCCATCCAGGAAGGAATCCAGTGCCGAAAAGGCCTCTCGCACCAAATAGCCCCGTACCGAATAAGCCGCCGAAATTGGTTCCTACGCCTACATTAACGCTAGGTCCTGGTGATGGTGATCTTGAATATCCAGCTCCTAATGTTACCCTTGGAAATGGGATTCTTAACCCAGGAAGACGGGGGAAAACGAGACTAGCATGTCCGCCGGGACCAGCAGGTCCGCCGGGACCAGCAGGTCCACCTGGACCAGCAGGTCCACCTGGCCATCGAGGAAAATTGGGTCGGCCAGGCCAGATTGGGTATCCTGTATACGGGTTTCCAGGAATCCCCAGTGGGTTTCCAGGTATCCCCAGTGGGTTTCCAGGTATCCCCAGTGGGTTTCCAGGAATCCCCAGTGGGTTGTATGGGCCAGGGTTCTTGATAACTGTTACCGAGCCGTCTCCATGGCCGATTCTAGTGATTGTAGGACCGAAAAGCCTAACTCCACCTCCAAGTCCAAGTAAGTTAGCCGCCTGCAAGGCTGCAGCCGCTGATACACCACCTCCAGCTCCGCCGTAAAAGCCTAATCCTCCGGGATTAGTCCCTACGATTGCATCTAAATATCGAAGGGGTGCCAGCTTGATGTCTGCCAAGCCCTGGATGGCAGATTCGCCCTGGCGGGCCAACTCACTGATGACGGCATGTGAGCTGCCGACGAAGAGAATCAGCGAAACAACGAGAATCTGTAAAAGATACAATTACTGACTGCCCTCCTCTGTCATGAAATATTGAAGCTTCCTACCAATTGTCGCACCATGGCAAAAGCACTTTACAACTGATGCAGTTGCTTTCGAAAATCTTGTTTTTATACTAAAGGCACATGGTGATTATAATATAGATGAGAAATATTACGGAAGAATAAAGTTCAGAGAGCAGGCCAGGTGGAGATTTATATTACCGTGGGGAATCGTTGAACTAAGTCTGAACAAAGGTACATTTCGATATGGCTGTTCTTATCTATGCTAGTCTCCCTTTGCTTAAATAAATTGCAAACTAAGTCGATAAACAACCTAAAAAACAGACTCAAACAGAAATCACAAAAGTTTAAATTTAGATAGACTGTAAAATATTTTTTGGTCAAGGACATGGAACGATTTAAACAAATGTTTTTAAACTTCAAGCTGAGTTTCCCACGGCAATAACCCAACCTGGCAGTACGAAAATGTAAAGTTTGTCAAAAGAAAATATTTACAAGCACCTTAGCACTTTAAAGGATGCTTCACAACAGCAAACGAAAAGAAAACCCGAAAACCAGATCGAAGTAAACGAAAGTAAATAAAACGATTCGTATCTGACTGGGTGGTGAGTTTATGGTTTGCTTTTCTAAGGATTTCCATCCTCAATACGAATAGCAGGGTGGATAGACCTTTAAGATGCAAAATTCAATTGAAAAGAAGTGACACACAAAGTTTAGAGTTGAAGTACTTTACCAAGAATATTTCAAGGTACTACCCCTCTTTTGATAAGCGCGAACACCTTTCAATAAGATCCCGCCAGCTCGAAATTCAGAACTGCATCATTCAAATGTGATTTTATTGACGCGCCCTCGAGGGTGTCCGGATGTGTTTTCCTTTGGTTTTTTTCATTCTAATATCCGCCGGTGATAAGTTGAATTATTGACAAGAGTCTGTAGCAGGGGCGACAGTCGTTGTCCAGCCCTCGACGAGGCGGTGTCCTTCTCCGTAGTCAGAAGTTCGCCCCATCCCCCTGTCCCGGGCTGGCCGTTGATTCGATTTTGGTCTTTGGGGTTGCCATGCCGCCCGCATCAAAGGAAGCCTTGATATCATTTATCTGATAATATTTTCATACTCGCTGCAGATTTTTATTGGCTTTAATTTATGCAGACTGGCACAGTAATGTATGTTGGGGTTAAGTATTGGCGCTCGACTCTCCAGTGTTTAAAAGTTGGATCTGGCTTTTTGGAAAATATAAGTTCTTGAAATAAAACCTTTAACTAGCGACAATTCCGTTTATGGCGGTCAGACACCCTTTCACCATAAAGAGTATCCCAACTAATTGAAAGGAACCCAACGTTGGCCACACGCATATATATCATAAATGTCAACCCATTAGACCTTCTTCTGGCAGGATGATGGCCAAAGTGCGAGAATGCGTGTCGTATGTAAATTAATACAAATAGAGAAATGGGATAATTTTGGCAAGAGAGGCCAACATGCAAAGGACATCAAAAGGGCACACGCAATAGTTCGAGCTCGAGTCCTCAAGTGCTAATAAACTACATGCACATTCCGAATGCGCGTTCATAATTTATGTGGGCTAATAGACGACTGGATAAACATCATATGCAGGGATCCATATCCTGCCTGTCTATGTACACCTATCCGTATATTTATCTACCGTAGCTTCTGCTTGTAGGGCTAGGGCAGCAAGGGTGTCACTACCCGCTGGGGCTGTGTCAACGTCAACCCTTTTTCTTCGTTTCAGCCGAAAATTTATGGGACATATTTTATTGTCTTTTCGACCACTGAGTAGCCAGACCGGGAGTAGCAGCCTGACACTATCGCCTCTTGTAAATTTATATCGCCGACCTTGCTTATCAGGACAGGCGATACCATTCATATTCTCATGGTAAACATTTCACTCCAGCTCCAAAGCAATTTGTTTGCTTGTTTGCATATCATCATGGCACACACACGAAATGTCCATCCATTGTCTTTGAAATTTAATTAACAAAAGGGTCAATTGTCGCGTGTGGGAGGCTTCCTTTTCCCCAACTTCCCACCTCCCCTCCCTTTGTGAGCAAACAATATTTTTGATTAATTTATGCATTTTCGTGTGAATTTCTTTGTTTCCTTTATTTATTTATGCCCGCATGGATCAACATTGCGTGTCGCACATAAAAGTTCAAGTTTAATAAGAGGACTATTTGGTAATTACTTTCATTATTGTTAAGCGTTTGTAAGTGCACTATAAACCTTAACGGGGAATTATAAAGTACTTACATTAGCGATCATGAGGTTAGGGAATCATATTAGTAGGAGAGCAGTATTAAATTAAATGTACTATCGCTCCTAGCTGCACTATAGAAAATACAATACAATACATACGAATTGGAATCGAATTCCTTAAAGAGCGTCTGACTTTCACAAGATGTCCAAGATATTTCCGAAATCAAATTAAAACGAAGAGCTAATCCTCAAACATACATTCAGATGGCTTATGCTCCTATGCAAACGTATTTACCATTTTGTGTCAGAGCACTTCTTTCCAGATGACAAAAGTTTTATGGTCCCGTAAGAAAATCAATAAATAACTTGAGACTTCTCTCGCCTTTGTTTTGCATTGGGTTAGCTTTAAGTTTTTGTTTGGGTTTAATTTAGAAACGGTAGGTGAGGTTTTTTACTTATTCCACCCAAAGCTGTTGTATTTCCAAAACTCCCTGTTGAATTGAAGAAACGGTTTCCCACCTTAGCGTTGCAATGCGGCGACCAGCCATGAATTTTTTATGACACTTTTTAAGCAAAACACTTTTTGGCCAAGGAGGTGCTCAGAGATAACTAGTAACTGTTATTGCACGGGAATCCCCGTCAGCAAACACTGCACTCGGGTCCAGGCAAGATAGACCCTGGACTTGAGGTCGCTGTCACTGCGAAATGTTTACCCAGTCGCAAGAGGAGTCGGAGTGAAGACAGAAAACGGGCAGGACATGAATAATAAATGCCCGAGCCACGTCCAGTTGGAATATGTGCTAAACTGTCAGCAATTGGAGACATGCCGAGCACTTAGACATACACGGCTTTCTCATACCCTGCCACTTACTATTTGGGCTCCCTCCAAAGCGAACCCCTTCCCCCTGATACGAGCTTTCGCCACGGTAATTAACTTTACAAATCGCATGCGAGTCTGTGATTAATTATTCCAAAACCGGACACTCAAACTCGCCAACCGGACAGTTAACCCATTTCGGCCTCGATAAGGGTTGCACTAACAGCTGTGGAAGAGCCGTGGCGGGGGTGTGTGTCAGAGTTTTTGACATTTAAAATTTCGGAAACACATTTGATGAATGTTTGCTCATAAGGCGTAAATTGAAACTATTCTTGACCGTGGACCCAAAACTTGTGGCCCCTTGACCACATGCCACTTAGCACATGGTTTGCCAAGCGAGCCCCAACCGGCCCATACCCCGACTCACATCCCAATTCTCCTTGGGAGCACATGTGCTTCCCAAAAAGGGTTTTCGTCGGTCAGTCTCCTTATCAGAGCAAAAGTTTCGCATTAATTTTGACTCGGTCAACACTTCATTAATCACGCCCGGCCGGGTACACGTATTCAAATGTCTTGTGGTCAAGGACATGTGCGTATTTTGTGCAAGATGCTTATCGCATATTGAAAATATGCCACACGATGCCCTTTCTGTTCGAGGCACGCACACAGCATCCTGTTTGGGATTTCTAACCCTCATAATCAAGCATGGAATCGCTTTGGTATGCCTTATTTCATATTTAAATTCAAATCTCCACTGATCCTTGCTTGTGTTTACGATGCAGACAGACCTTGGCATCCATCCGGAACAGCTGTTTATTCTAGTTACACATTTTCTAAGGCGGGTGAGACTGCGGAGCATAAAGGGTTAGTATGGGGTTGTTGACCGTGACAGCAATGCCTATTTGCACATCAATTCAAGGTGAGCCACCGCCACAGATGATGCAGGGTAAGGAAACCCTAATTTGGGTTAATCGGAAATAGTCAGTTGGCTGTGGAAAACAAGTCATACATTCATATAGCTAACTTTAATCATTTATTGCCCCGCTGTACAAAACAGTCAATTTAATTTTAAAGATATATTTTTTCCTCCCAAAATAAACAAAAAAAGAAGTACTTTTAAACCTTAAAAAGTGAAAAAACTTGCTTTGCCTCGAGTGGAAAAGCCGGCAAAAACTTATAAGCACATAATAATATACGCGTATGTCTGCCTGCCGCCGCGCAGTTCTTTATCCTTCATAATTTGCAGGTCTGTTTGTTGCTGCTGCTGATGATGAAGAGCCCTTTACAGCTGCAATGTGAACCCAGAGATGAAAAAAGTATGAAAAGTTATATTTCCCTTCTGCATGCAAAGCCACAGTGCCTTGGGTGCCCATTTCCTTTAGTTTCTCCCAGTTGAGTGGCAAAAAGTTAATGGATTGTTAGCTTGCGGTTTCCTTGGTATCTGCAATTAAAACGCGAGGATATGGAGCCTGCATTGGTGAAGGATTCTTACGTCCTCTCGTGCTTCGTTTACAGTTAATGAAATTGTTTAGTGTTTTTTTTTCTCAGAATCCACTAAATACCCAGGAAATAAAGTAGAACACTAATTATGTTCGTTGTGCAAAAAGATTTTTCGCCCTCCAGCCCAACTTTTAACAATATGAGGTCCCCGTGGAAAGTTTAAGAATATTCTCAACTTTCTTGCTGCTAAATGCAGCAGTTTTAATGTATATGTATTGTTAGTCAATTTTTCTCTGGTTGAGGAATTTGTTGTCGTATTAATATATTAACTTTAATAATTTCACTTTTCATAAACACTTATGAAGGTGAGCTATATTTCTTTACAACGACTGGAGTATGAAGTTATTCAATAACTTACAAAAAGATTTGTTAATAGAGGAGAGGCTTTAATATGAAGCACATTTTTCGTAATAAGCCATCCAGTTTTTCACGTAAAAGCACGTAAGAAAGAAAAATCGATAGCCTACATCTGAAGCATCTAAAAAACACGAGGCACAATAGGCGAAGAACAAAGCAGAAACAACAATAATTAAAAGACCCAACATGAATAACAACCCCCAATTTGAACAGTGAAATTTTTATGCGCTGCATGTATGCTTTTATACCTTGTACTCAGTGAGTCCCTGGCTATTTTAGGTTCATGGAAGTCTATGCCCCAATAGGAGGGAGCCTTTTATTTATTTTTATATAATTATAATTTCATTTTTAATCCAATTTCCCCGACTCGGAAGATGCTCATCTCGAATATAATTGATTTCTATGTTTTAGATTTTGTTTTTTACGGAAAAATAAATACATGGAAATAATTATCGAGTTTTTTGAGCCACTGATAAAACACGTGTCTTAAGCAAACATATGAATATGGCCTTACCTTAGTTGAATCAATATTTCTTCGGGCAAGTTTTTCATTCAAACTGTCACCGTTCGTCCTTTCGGCCCGCCCCAACCCTGTTGACGCCCAAGAAGGGATTTTGGGTTTCTCCGGTCACGCCAGACGCATATGCTAATTAAGCAATTAATATTTGTGGGCGAGACAACTTAATTTATTTACAAAGAAAGCATATTTTCTCCTATGAAATGTGATATTGGTGCTGAGTCCTTTTTCATTTCTCTTTTGGATTTGGCAGTGAGCCTCGGCGCCATGCGGCAAGACAATAAACTTATCACATGTTACCCATTGCCTTGGGCCAAAACTTTAGCAGCCAGTTTGATTTGCGGTCGTCCTGGTTTGGTCCCTTGCGAGTCCTGAGCTAGCCTGTCAGGCCACTGATATGTGCCTCAGACTCCGACTCTTTATCTCATGTTAGTTAAGTATTTCATCAACTTCCGATGCAAAGTCAGCAATAATATTTTCTTAGACACATTTCTCAACTGCAAATACGTCGGGCACTGTTTTGCGGTCACAGACGGTGGCTTTGATGGGCAAGTGCGGGTCCTTAAAGATGTAAGCCAAGTACATGTAGAAACTCAAGCTGATGTGTCTCGGGGCAGCATTTGTCAGACGCCAAGGCGAAGATAGTTGAGTTGGGCTGCGGTTTTCCTGGCAGATTTGATTAAGTTCCATGACCTGAATCGGATACCTACGGGAGAAACACCAAGTATTGTGAACCATTAGCTTAAAGTTATTCCGTTTTATTTATAAATACACATTTAAAATCTATGGCGACTACCTATCTGAAACCTTATTTGATCATATCCAAAACAATATTTTTCCAACACAAATATTGCGCTCGATCTAAACGTGGCGATATACATATAATAGGCTTAAATTATATGTGCAATATATATATTGCACATAAGTATACATATATGCTAAGAACTGCACCAAGTAATACAAGTCATATGAATTATTGGAAATGTATTTGAAATTTATTAATTTGTTGAGCCGGAGATCGTATTAATTAAGAAATTATCTCACTCTACACCCCTTCGCCTTGGCTGACCATTCCATAAGTGTTTAACAATTATCACTGATGTTTACCCCCTAACAATTTTACGCAAGATTTAAACTGACCTTAGGTCATTTTGGAACAACCGACTTGAAGCGTGCTACGGCAGGAAACCAGTTTTGTATGTTTTCACCCCAGTCCACTGGCCATTTCCAGTGCAACCACCACAGCGAGAATTGCTCTTGGACGAAAGGGGTCCGTCCAAACGACACCAATTGGTTACATGACATTTATTATTTGCAGCTAGTGCTTATGCGGTACATTTGAAGATGGGGCAAATGCAACGCTTGACATCTTGGTGAACCCCCAGGGGCAACACGAAATGGCATACTGCGTATGCAACACACTAGGAGAGCAATGCATTGCCAATGTGTTTTTTGTTTTGTAATTAAGTGTCGCATTAAATGTAGAAAATTTATGAAAATATAAAACCGGGAGACTTGGATTCGGCCTCCCATACAGCTTCGCTTCACCCTCTTCCATCTGTGCATCCTTTCGCTTGATTAAGAATAAAAATCTCCACTGAAATGCCTCCGTACCCTCATCGACTTGAACAAAAGGAGAGCCTTTGTACCTCGAATTTCGGGATTGCTGCAAAGCATAGGGAATCCTATGCCTACTTCGTTTGGGTGGTTGTCGGCAAGTATCGTGAAAAAACGTATTAAATCAAAAAGTCCAAATAAAATTGATGATTTTCTTGTTTTGCAACAAGTGCTGTTTGGAAATTACAATGCTTGAAGGTAGTGTGGAGCTCCAACGATTTTTAGATTATTAAAATGTAACAATGGCGTGGAGATGGCGACGCCAACAAGTTCTGCCCGATGTCGGCAGGATGCTGGGATATTTTGACATTTTCTAAATTAAAGCGACTTCTCTCTCCATCCGTCCAGAGAGATACTGCCCCTTTTTATCCGTGGCACCTTTTTCATTACATATTAATTCATGCACGAATTCGAAAAGGGCGCGAAGTAAAATTATTTGAAGCGGCAAAAATCGTTTTTTTTCTTAATAGGACGTTTGAGTCAGCATTTGATTTTTAGTCTATTTTGAGAGAACGTAAGACACAGTTAAAGGATATATCAATAAATAAATGTACAACTTACAAAATATATTTTTTCAAACTAGAAATTCTATTTTTAATGTCATAACTAAAGAATGTATTCACATTTTTCGAAAATGAAACATTGAAACATTTAAGTACAGCTGCACTGGCATCTGTTTGTCTGTACGAAAAAATTACTCCGACTTATAAAAAATATATGATGTATATAAAATATATATGTATATATTTATATATATATATTTATATATATATATTTATATTATAAATATATAAGCTACATATACATGTAGATATTTTTTGAAGTCCCTTAGCTTTCCTTTTTAATTTAATTTCAAATATATTTTGAATCATATATGTATGTATGTATAACTTTTATGAACTGGAATTCTTTTTAAATTGTTTTTTAATCACATTGATTCATTTTAAATTGTATTTTAAGTGGTGATTTTAATACATATATATGTATATATATATTATCACAGCTTTTAGATACATTTTAAAATTGATGTTGCCGTTACGACGAGGGTGGGAAACTTGGATGCGATATATGAGTTTTTAGCACGGTTCGTGTCCGTGCTTTTCTTATTAGCAGTAAAGCAGTGCAAGCAGTTCATGTACTTTTTGAACTTTTTAAGGTACATTTTTTAAATGAATTTTAGAGGGTGAAAAACTCGGATATATATCCATACATTTGCAGCCCGTTATTTCTAAATGTAATTTTAAAATTAAAGTTTAGAGAACATAAATGATTAATTCGATTTACTATTTGCTTTGGGCCAAGCGCATGTTTTTTAAGTTGTATCTCTACACCTATATATATATATGTATATATACATATGTGCTCTACATCGTCCGTGTTAATCTTAAAACTTTTCAGGGAGATTTAAATTAATATTAAACGTCTATATTTCCAAGTGCAACTCATTTGATTAAATTAGCTTGCTTGAAATATAATCATTTAGTCTTGGCCTTAGTTTCTAATAGTATCTTATAAATTACAATGTTAAAATGTCTTTTATTTTTCGAATAAATTTGACTTGATGTTTAGCATCAAGCAGAGCAGAAAGCAATGCAGAAATTGTTATAAATCAGTAAGCAGTTGCCTAGGTTTCTTTTAGTCTTAGGCCATTTATTATTTCGAATTGGGAGTGTTATTTAAGCTAAAGACAGCAGTAAAATAGCGTGAGCAGCTGTAGCAACTGTCAGTTTTATGGCAGCCGCACTGTTACAGCCTAGATTATTTAAACTAACGAGATACTGCGCTTCATCTGGTGTTTGACAAGCATCAAGGGTGCACGAAATCTCGCCAAAGCTTTGAGCCTGAACAGAGAAAAATAAGGGGGGACAAGGCTCAAAATCATAGCCAACGCAGGCATCAGTGAGGTCATAGCTGTAGGACCCCAAGGCTGTGGACTCGCAGATCTCCTCCGCTCTTAGCGGCGCACTCTGGTTTCGAAAAGGCAGTTCGATACTCCGAGATATGCAAACCGTAAATGTGATTTTACTGATGGGCGAGATTTTAAGGTAACGCATGCTCTGTCTGCCTGGCAGATATAAAGAGTCTAGTCGGTAGAAATTGATAGTGCCCAAGCGACCAAACTGTTCCAGAGAGTTGGTCCCGAACTCGGTTATAGCGCCGTTTGAGTAACAACGCGGATTCGAGAGACGACGGGGAACTGCAGTGAAGAGTCACGTCAATAATGATCGCTTTAAATACGAAAAACCCACCTTGTCGAATTCGCGTAATGACGGGGTCTCCGCAGCTCTCGGGTGGCTTTTCTGTGTTCAGAAGAAACAAATCTTTGCTCGGGTTCCGGACAAAATCATGGAAGCGTACCAAGGCCCCACCACCGTAGTAAACAAATTGCAAATTGGGCAGGCGCCATCGCAGTCTTTCCAAATATCGCTGGCAATAGTCATAGTCCTGCTCGTCAACATACGAAAGGGGACTTGGTACAAGAAGGGCGACTAATGATCGGCCACCAAGATTATCAGAAGCACGCTCGGCGTCAAGTAAATCCTCCACCCTAACGGTTACCGTATTTAAAATAAGCGGCAGATTGAAACCAGTTGGATCTAAAAAGGAATTTAAGTCATGATTAAATCAGCATTGAATAACTATATATCTTTCTCACGCCAAGAATGCGATGTTGAGTTCCATTCTTCGTAGACGTTGGTGATGTATTCTGTGGTTTTGACCATGACTGATGCATCGGAAGCTGCGAAAATGGTTACATTACTAGCGTACGGATGAATGTTGAGCCCCTGCAGAACGTATCTGTAAAGAATTAGATTGGTGAATTATAAATGAATGTTGCCACGTAAAACATACTTACGCGACGTAATCAACAACCCAGCTGTATGGCCAATAGGTGTCAACAAACACATATATATTAGCTATAACGGTTGTCAAATTTGAAATGTCAGACCACTGTTGAGTCGGAAAATAGTCCATAATAGCTAAAATGTAATAGAAATTCCAGCGTTAGTTAGTGCTTGTTTGTCTCTATTGTTCGGGTCTATTGGGTCTATCGGGAACCACTCCTCAAAGTAAATAAAAGCATAAAATGCAGTTCAAGTGAGGAAATTTATTCGCTACGTTTCACTGGAACATACAACTTAAGTAAGAAAAATATAAGATTAATGTTAAACGACAAAATAAATGTGTGGGTAGGGGACGGGACGGGGAAGATACGGTTTGAACACTGCCGCTGTATCACTTAATGATACTCCAGTCACCGATCACTGCAACAACCGCTGCACCATCAAGGCAAATAGAATTGTTAGCAAGCTGGCTGCCAGACCGGAGACACCGCTGTAGCATCCCATATTGACCATGGACATTATGTAGCGCCATTGATCAGGTGTCTGGCAGGCGTCATCATTGCAGGACGTTGTGTTGGAGGTGGCCTGGACCGAGAAAAACAGGTCTGGGCACTGGGTGATAGTGTAGTATCCCGAGCAGGCGCTGGAAAGATCGTAGCTAAAGCTGCTTCCGCTAATTTGCGTGCAAGTCTGGTCTATTGAATTTGTTGTGGAGCTCGTGGTTGAGTTCTGCTGGGGCCACGAATAGGTTCGCGAGGTACAAATGTTATACGTTCCTCCATTTTGTGACTGAATAGTCAGATACCGGTTTGCTCCAGTTCCAAAGAAATAGTTGGCAGAAATTCGGTAGAAGTTAACTTTCCCGGGCCCCACGTACTGTGCCGTCTGATCAGTGCCCCAGCTGTTAGTGTACCAATTCGACCCACATCGAGGGTTGATGACGCGCCGAGGAACTGGAAAAAGAGCATTTATCAGTAAAATATTTCAAAAAACAAAGCTATGCTTTTACGTTGAATAATGCGCTTTGCAACGGGTCCCGCAGATGTAGCCACTGTACTGCCATAAGTGAGGGAGAAAAGATCTTGCGATGGATCCCTAACAAAGCTGGAGAATCGTTGAATGCTTCCACCCCCATAGTATATAAAGCGCAGGTCTGGAATCTGTTCTTGGATGTATTGGATTTCCGTAGTTGCGTAGCTGGAGTCGCCATCATTTACGGTTGCCTGATTCGGAATCATTAAAGCCACCAGGGAATGGCCACTCAAACTTGAATTGGTTCTTTCCTCATTCATTAAGTTCTGCGTAAGGTTTTGAATTGTACGCAACACAGTTGGTAGGTTGAACCCCTGATTATCTATTGGAACGGCATATTAGCTACAGTCAGTGTCTTGTGAACGTAAGCTTACATTGCGCCTGAGTAGTCACATTCCATTGCTGATAGACATCGGTGATATAATTTGTGGTGTTCACGATAACCAATCCGTCCTGGGCCGAGAGAATGGTGACTGTGCTGGCATAGGGGTGGATGTTCAATTGCTGGATAACGTACCTAAAATGTGCATTAGGTTAAAAGAAAATCTCTGCAATACCCTTGTGAGGTGACTTACACCACATAGTCAACAATGTTACTATACTGCCAAGAGGTGTCCAAGAAGACGTACAAGTTGGTCATTGGAGTAATGACATCAGTAAGGTCCAGGTTGGAAGTTGCCGTACAAGAGACATCGTTAAGGGATTGCGCTGATCGAGGAAAAACGAAAAAACAAAGAAATCGTAATGCACACGAACACCAAGATTGGTATTTCCCGGGACTTTCAGTAGAAGCACAAATAATATTGCCTTATGGATTACACATTTTTAGAATAGCTAAATTATGAGCTAATATATTATACATGCAGGGTGGTTCCGCGATAACTCAAGAGAAAAAATGATTACTTACGCACATACGTCACCAGCGAGAGGCTGGCGTTACCGGCAAACTCGGGAATACGGGTCGGGTCGATAGTGACCCGCAGTTGCATCTCACGTTCCAACACCTGCGCAAATGCGGCGGTCTGGGCCTCCATTTCCTGCGATGGCGCCACAGTTGGGAACAGACTCTGTCGGCTGCAGGCATTGATTCCGGAACTCAGGACCCCATTCGTGGAGTAGTACATGCGGAGCAACTGAGAAAGTTTCAGGCTAGATGCCTGAGTTCTCCAGTTGGCGACATTCTTGGCCAGAATCAGGCCGTCAAGGCCACCACGGATCTCGGCATCTGTCGCCTCAAGGTTTGTGCGTTGTGATAAGAAGTACCAATGGGGAAGTACTGTATCGTTCCATCCTCCAGTAGCTCCGACCGAAGCTGCATTGCCGCTGGACACCGGCACCTGGATCAAAGCCACCTCCGCCAAGTCTCCGGCTATGGTAGCCGCCCACCGATTGTCGATGCTGTTGGTTGTCTGGGACTGACTGCGTCCTCGAGCACGTCGCTGCGACAGGGCCAGCAAAGTATTGGTTTGAATAGTTTGCTGCTGGACGCCTGCAGCAATGCCGGCAATCACGGTGCCTGCTGAAACCGTTCCCCAGCGCGTACGAACAAGGCCATCCTCAACGGGGCATTGGCTGGTCCCTTCCGTTCCCGCATAGGCCCAGTCTGTTTCGTAGTCCAGTTCTACCTGTTGTCCATATTTGGAGTTAGAGGCTGAAGACCCGCCACGTTTCGGCCGGGTGTCAAGCCACTCAACATCGCCAATAAAGTTGTTGCTGTCGTCCTTCTTCAAGGACCGTGGAAGACGCTGAGCTCGGTACTGGGAGAGCTGATTACAGACTGTGTTCTCATCGCCACGCACTCGAGTATCAAAGGTGCTCGATAGCATAAAGTGAAGGGAGCATCGCTCCACACTTGTCAACGAACTGTTAGGGAAGCTATTGGCGTTACCTGGGATCAGGCGTGACAGCAAAATTCGAAACTTCGGAAACTGGAAGCCTGTGGGGCTGTATGGCAAGACGCCATCGGCGGCATTGATGCCAGGAGCCCTCTTAATACCATCTTGACGGAAACGATGCAGCAAAGACACGGCCACTGTTCGGATATCTGCTTGCACACCTGTCGTCGCGTAGTTGTTTTCAACCTTCTCGATTAGCGAAATGAGCGTATCCATGTTGGCTGGCAGCCGGTTGTCCCGATTCATAAAGAAGGATGTGTTGTAACACTCGACCAATGATGGTGGTATCTGCAGCATAGCATTCTCCTGTGCCTGTACAGCCCCCAGGATGAGAGCCACACCCAGGCAGACGGCTGCTGCCTTGAACTGCTTTGGTATCATGGTTTGGCGTTTCGTTTTTTTCGTTGTGAAGCTAGAAAACAAAGTGATTGAGTCAGTAAAGAGCTAGGCCACGTTTTTTCTAAGGTCAAAATTGACCCTGACATAAATAGTTTCTGGACAATTGTTACCGCCTATCTTTCATACTTTACTTTAATAAAAAAGGAATGCACGCACACCGTCCAACTCCCTATCACAGGTGCCTTATCAAAGAACAAGGGCCTAAGCTGTTGGATGTGTCAATGTTTACACAATATAAATGCCGGAATATGGATCTTACTTCTTACTCATTTCAAATATTGCTTTAATCACTGTTTAGATTATTTCCGATTTCTAATCGGTTGACAATAATAGAGTCAGGTTTGGTGTGAATCAATTCTGAGGAGACCGAAATTAACTGGCTCTTTCACTTCCGGCTGCCGTCCATCTCCAACTCAAGGTGACGTCATTGGCAAATATTCAGTTATCAGTCCGAATATAAAGCACTGTAAACGCTCATGAGTCAAGTCCACTTTTATATGCCTATGTACACCGATATCGTTTATCAGTTTATGTGAAATCCGCGGAATACTGTTGTAGTTTGTCCCATATAGATTGGTTTTACCGTCCAACTGATAATAGCGATTCTCTGCGATACGCGTACATGTACATATGTACATATATTTGAAAGTGAGTCAGGTGTAAAATACACAAAAGAACATAGTAGCCCCGCGCCCCAATTTATAAACTCGGTAAAGCTAACACATTAATTTAAGGCACTGTGATTAGATAACAAACTTGGAGCAACTAGAAATATCGGTAGCCACGCATTTTTGAAATTTTTAGTTTTTTCTATGTATGTCTATGTAGGCTTTTTAGTCGTGAATATTTAATTTTGCAAGTAAACTCCATTCATAGAGGTATTTATTATTTTACGACCCACTGATAGGTAACTGTTGCCACTACCGCTGGCATCCAAACTCCTCTTCAGCACTACCTTGTTTCACCTGCTAGTCTTTTCGTACTGAATGGTAACTTTTCTGCCCAGTTGGGGCCGTGCCTCGCCCATGTGCCGACTGAGGCAAGTGTTGTAATCTTTGAGACAATGCTTATCTGCAATGAGTGATAAGATATGGGCCGTTGGGACTAGGCAAACAGTTTTTACTGAAACTTTTCAGCCTCATGTGCAAATTTTACTTTATTTTTGTTTCACGCTTTTATTGTTATTTGTTTGAATTTAAAATATATTTGATATAACGCTTTAAAAAGTATTTGGAATCAACATATTGGGATCAATCCAGGTTTGTATTTAAAAAGTCCGCCACTATCTTGAACGTGACCAATAGTTACTACACAATTTCAAGTGAACAAACAAATCTAAAATCTTAAATGGCAATGCTGACACTTGGCAGCATTGGCTTGAAACCGTGGTAAATTCTCATCCATGATCTCAACCCTCCAGATAGGCCTTTGTCAAAGTTTTTCACCTTTAGCATATCGATATCTTATCCAATTCCAATTACGCTGTTCCCGTTAAATCTGTCATTTTTAAAGACCAGCTGCCAATTTAACTATTTTCCTACTAGATCTAGCGTATGCCAATGGGTAATGTAATATAAATTGCAAATAAGCAGCTAGCAGGAATTATAGCTATTTAAAAACAATCATTTTACTCTACGATGCCACTTAAATACAGTTTGTAACAGATGGTACGAAACGCATTATATACGTTTTTGTCATATGGAATTATCAAACTTATGCAATTCATAACATATTGGACATTTATTGATTTTATCAAAGGCTAGTTTTTAGCTCTTTGTGCAGAAGAGTTGTCAGCTCTGGTCACACAATTGTTTGACGTATTATAGCTTTTTTAAAAGGCTAATTTAGCATCTCAACGACCAGAAGCGTCGGCTGCTCCGCTACAAATTGTAGAGCTGCAAATGTTTCTACTTTTTTTGAATTGATTGAAAAAAAAATCAAAAATGTATATTATAAATGCTTTATGTACGTAAAACTGGTTTTCAAGCTATAAGCTATATGCACCTTTTACAAGCTTTGTCATTTTCAAATATACAAGAATTATATTAGAGCGCATAATAAACTAAACTCACAACACTGTCTCGCTCTCTCCTCTCGCGAACTGGCCTCTCCCATGGAATAACTTATTACTCTGCCGTGGCCTCTTCCACTCTCGATTTCAATTCTCTCCTCTCATACTGTTAAATTTTACGCCCGGAACTGTTAAAATGTGATTTTACATCCGGCTTACATGTTAAAATGTGATTTTACATCCCATGTTAACTTAGAATTTAACATCTGTTAACACACTAAAACTCTGTTAAATGCCGAATAGCGCCCCTTTAGTGTAAAAAGAAAAACACCAGCTTAAAGCTGTGTGCAAGTTGCTGAATGGTTCTGAAAAAAGGAAAGTGCTTATATGTACGTAAAACTGGTTATATTTCAAGCTATAAGCTATATGTACCTTTTACAAGCTTTGCCATTTTCAAATATACAAGAATTGTATTAGAGCTCATAATAAGCTAAACTCACAACACTGCCTCGCTCTCTCCTCTCGCGAACTGGCCTCCCACTCTCGATTTCAATTCTCTCCTCTCTTACTGTTCAATTTTACGCCCGGAACTGTTAAAATGTGATTTTACATCTAGCTTACATGTTAAAATGTGATTTTACATCCCATGTTAACTTAGGATTTAACATCTGTTAACACACTAAAACTCTGTTAAATGGCGAATAGCGCCCCTTTAGTGTAAAAAGAAAAACACCAGCTTAAAGCTCTGTGTAAGTTGCTGAATGGTTCTGAAAAAAGGAAAGTGCTTATAAATTGTGTTTTTTTTTTGTGCTTTCAAACGCGCAGAGTTGCTTGTGAAAAAGTTCGATGTTGGCCACGAACCATCGATGGTTCCGATGTTTTTTTAAACATCGATGGTTCCGATGTTTTTTTAAACATCGATGTTATCGATGTTTCTGCACCTCTAGTTAGAATCGTATCGTCTGCACCTCTAATAAATTGTTATTATTTTATGGAATTAGTAACTAAAAGCTTTATGAACACACACGCGCACCTTACTTTAAGCTGTGGACACCTGCAGTTTTCGCGGCATATTCTATACCGGAGGGCCAAATAATCGCATACTACCACGGCAGGACGAATCATGTAAGCAAACTGACACATATGTACATACATATGTACATGTGTATGTAGATCCATAGAAGCATAAAACTGATCCCCGTTTTGTGCCGGCTAGGGGTAAGCACAGAACCGCCCAGCAGGATGCAATATTCGTTGCCTTTATGGAGAGGCATCCTATCATTGCGAAGAATTACCTCAAAGGCGACAAGCAAGCGGCGGAGGCAGCATGGAAGCGGTTGGCGAAGGAGCTGAACAGCGTGGGACCGCCTGTCAAGGAGGCCTGCGAGTGGAAGCGGGTGTGGAAGGATTGGAAGAGTTGCATCAGGAAGAAGATTACCAATAACCGGCTGGAAGACACCAAAGCCAGCGGAAATGGTTCGCTGTACCAGGACACTCTTACCCCTCTAGAGGATGCGGTAGCCGTGATAAGCGACCTGTACGACATGGCGGATACCATAGTCGAAGCCCGTCCCAAGGCACCGTCCCACAGTCTTTCTCTCCGCAGCATAAAAACTAGCCACGACGATGCCCCGACGACGAACAATGGTATGCCTGAAATATAAATATACAACTGCCACTGTATAGTTCCTTTTTCAGAAGACTATGGGGAGGAAGAGGAGGATGAGGAGGAGTGCGGCAACCCAATCAATGTGTTGAGCGTCAAATTAGAGCAGAGTATTACCACTCCACGAACGACTCCTAAAAGACGAAAGCTGGATGACGAAGATTCTTCGCAAATTGAACAAGAGAGCTCAGTTCCGGTGCTCATGGACATAGCAAAGGAGCTGCGCGACTTGAACAGACAAACGCGCTTGAACGCTCAGCGAACTGAAGCTAATACGGAGGCAATATTGGCACTGGGTACTCGGATCTCGGATCTAATGCAACAGCAGCTAAAGGAACGCAAGCGGCTCAATGTTATAATGGAGAAGTTCGTTCTCAAAATGGAAGCAACAGAGTAAAGTCAGAGAATCTATTTCATATATTATAGATATATATATATATATATATGTATATTGTAGCAGCCGTAGGAAGGATGAGACTGCCTTAACACATATTGATTGGGTGCCTTTGCTCAAAGGCCAGGTAGATTTTAATATTAGCCTGACCTTGAGCTGGCAAATGCCCTCAATTAAATTGATTAATTTTTCATGATTTTATAAATTCTCAGCAGTATATATTCAAATTCACGAAAATTGGGCGTCGATCGATCCCGCCAATTTCATCTGATATATGCAGTTTCTATTTGTCTGAAAATAAGTCTAGTACTATGTAAATCCTATAGCTGCCATAAAAACCACTTTATATTTTTGTTATAATGAACAATTTTTCGAACTTTCCATTAATTATATAAAACCATTGTATTACAATAATCGACATATTTTAACGTTCTTGGTTCCCATAAAGTATGTATATATATTCTTGATCAGCATCATCAGCCGAGTCGATCAAGCCATGTCCGTGTGTCTTGTCTGTCTGTCCGTCAGTCTGTTTATATGCAAACTAGTCTCAGTTTTTGAGCTATCGAACTGAAATCTTCAGGATATTCTTATATCTTTTGTAAGCAGTATATATGTCGGAACGGAATCAGACTACTATATCCTATAGTTGCCATAAAAACCACTTTATATTTTTGTTATAATGAAAATTTTTTGTAACTTTTCATTGTATTACAATAATAGAAATATTGTAAAGTTCATAAATCCCATAAAGTATATATATTCTTGATCAGCGTCATCAGCCGAGTCGATCTAGCCATGACCGTGTGTCTGTTTGTCTGTATGTCCGTCTGTCGGTTTAAATGCAAACTAGTTTCTCAGTTTTTAAACTATCGGGTTGAAACTTTCAGGAAATTCGAATATCTTTTGCAAGCAGTATATATGTCGGAACGGAATCAGACTACTATATCCTATAGCTGCCATAGAAACGATTGGGAAAAGTTAGCATATTTTCGCTATTTTTCAAGATATTTGAATAAAACTTCATTTGTGCTCCTATAATATGAATACAGCCACCATAGAAATTTATATCATATAGCTGCCATAGGATAGATCGGTCTAAATTCATATTTTATATATGCATTTTACATTATATGTACATGCTCTTTTAAGCATGATCAGCATCAACAGCCGAGTCGATCTAGCCATGTCCGTCTGTCCGTCCGTCTGTCCGTCTGTCCGTCTGTCCGTCCGTCCGTCCGTCCGTATCTACGCAAACTAGTCTCTCAGTTTTAAGGCTTTTTAAATGAAACTTTGCACATAGTCTTCTATATGCTCTCACTGCTATATATGCCGGATCGGACGACTATATCATATAGCTGCCATAGGAACAATCGGAAAATTT
>JAEIIU010045570.1:0-65557 GCA_018874675.1 Drosophila baimaii | reverse complement strand
CGTCTTCTTTTCCGCCATCTGCCTCGCTGCAACCGTCATGTTCTGGTTATGAGTCCTGAGCCTAGCATCCAGAACACGCACGCTGCCTGTGGCGGGTGTATGCAGCCCAAGTAGCGTACGCATCAGGGTCGTCTTGCCAGCGCCACTTTCGCCGATCACAACCGTCAGCTCATCACGGGCAAATCGACAGGACACGTCCGTCAGGATAGCCGTGCTTGTGCTGTCATAGCCCATTGAAAGATCGTCACAGACGAGGCAGGTGACAGGTCGGTTTGAAATATGCTCTGGCGCCGTCATTCTTTTTGGCGTTTCAGGCAGAGTGAGGAGAGCGTTGATCCGCTCCATCGCGACTGTGGCATTCTGTCGCGCGTGGTAGCTGGCGGAAAATGCCCTCAGAGGCATGAAATATTCCGGAGCCAGCAGCAGAACGAGAAAAGCGGTGCGGAAATCTGCGTGACCGGCCAGCAGGCGGGAACCAAACACAACCGCGATCAGGGCTATAGAGAGACTGGCAAAAAATTCGAGTGTGGCGGAAGTCAGAAAGGCGATCCGCATGACCGATAGCGTCGAACGCCGGTAATCATCGGCCATGGTTGCGACGACATCCACGGCCTGCCTCGCATGACCGAAGAGCCGCAGGGTCGTCAGTCCCTGAACAAAATCGAGAAAACCGGATCCGAGCAGCAGGAGGCGGGTCCACTGCCGGTCCATGATGGCCTGCGCCCGATAGCCAACAAGCGCCATGAACAGGGGAATCAGAGGACCGGTGCAGGCGAGAATCAGAAGGCTCCAGCCATCCAGCCCCGCAACGCAGGCCAGAATCATCAGTGGCAGGACGACCATCATCGCGGCTTTTGGTAGATATTGAGCGATATAGGGTTCCAGCGCGTCGATGCCGTCCACCATGGTCGTGACAGTTTCTCCTGCGCCAAGATGTGCAAGACCGACAGAATCAGTCTGCAGCAGATGCGCCAGCACGTCTGTGCGGAGGCTGGTGGTGACTTTCACGCCTGCTGTGACTGACGCCATATCAGCCAGCCAGCCCAGCACTGCGCGCCCGGTCAGAAGCAATGCCAGCCACTCAAGCGGACCGACTTCGTCATGAAAGCCGTGCCCCCTGAAGGTCAGGTCATCGACGATCCCAGCGAAAACGAACAGTTGCAGCACCAGAAGCGCCGCCGACGCGCTACCCAGACTTACAGCCACACCCAGCCATAGTCTGGCGTGTGCCGTCAGTCCTTTCAGCTTTCCATGTCCCGTCTGCATTAACTGCGCACTTTCACCTGCCGCGCGGCAGGAGATTAATTATTTTCAATTATTATGAAAGTATAACTTAAAATAATTATGAAATTATTAAGCGTCAAGAGTTCTCATCCCGTCGCATCACAATGCTGGAAGGATGGCCTTGCAGCGCTCCCTCTTGGAGCAGGCACAAAAAAAGAGGGCCTGCGGCCCTCTCCCTATCAATCCGGTTTTCTAAACATACCCCCGCCTAAAGCGCCATAAGGCGAAGAAAACGAAGGAGAAACGCTACCCCCGGCTCTCCACAGGACTGATGCGCGCAAACACAGCTCCGGCCTCGTCTTTTCCTGCATGGTGTATGGGAGGAGGAAGTGTGGCTGACCCTGCTTCTGGAGAGGGTTGCTTATCCCACATACCAAGGAGGGACCGCAGCCATTTCTCAGCTTCGATGTTTGCGAAACTATAAAAAATCGTACGCGAGTCCCGCTCGGTTCGAAGGATGCCCGCGCGGCGCAGGATGCCAAGTTGCTGACTGAGGGTTGGTTGCCCAATGCCTGTGCTGCTTTCCAGCACACCGACAGCGTGCGGCCCATTGAGCAGTTGCGCCAGAATCATGAGTCTCTGTGGCTGAGCAAAAAGCTTTAGCCGTTCAGTCAGTCGCCGCGCCTCTTCTGATGTCATGGCGCTGCTCACGCGCGGGTTTCCTGCCTGATCTGCATGAACCACGCCGGTCCTGCGGCTGCTGCATCTTCCTGTGTCTGAACGGCCGGCAGAACGGTGGCGTCTCCGGGGTTCCATCCCTCTGGAGTCAGCACGTCATCCTGCGTCACCTTCTGCAGAGCAGCAACAAGACGAAGCATTTCCGTCACCGAGCGACCAACAGACATGGGATACCAGGTAATGGCGCGGATAATCCCTTCCGGATCAAGGATATGGACCGTCCTGACCGTGGCGCTGCTTTGTGCTGTCAGATCCAGCATCCCGTAGGCCCGGGCTACGGCCATCGAGGGATCTTCGATGATCGGGAACGGGACTGTCACGCCGAACTGGGTGCGGATGGCCTCAATCCAGGCTAAATGGGCAGGGAGACTGTCCACGGAAAGCCCCAGCAGGGCGCAGTCAAGCTCCTTGAAGCGGTTAAATGCCTGGGAAAACGCGAGAAACTCACTGGTGCAGACCGGCGTAAAATCCGCGGGATGGGAAAAGAGCATGACCCAGTGCCCCCGCAGCGAACTCAGTTGCAAACGCCCATGCGTTGTGCGGGCCACAAAATCAGGCGCCCTATCGCCGATGCGCGGGAAGGCTTCAGGGGCTTCGTTGCAGGTCATTGAAATGGAATTGCTCATTGTCTGACTTATAAAGCCAACTCTTCCCTTGACGCAACAAAGTTTCATTATTAAATAAACAAATAGATCACACTTAAAAAATTAAATTAACAAATGGGGGCCGCCATGCCTGATCCCACTCCTTCTTCCGATCCTGCGGTGACTGTCGCCGGCGCTCAGATCCGTCAGGTCGAGCAGGGACAGGCCCGCTCTCCAGTTGTTCATACAGTCTTTGACGAAGCGACATTCACGGCCAGCCATATCGTTTATGATCCGGTGACACGGGAGGCGGCCATCATCGACAGTGTTCTGGACTATGAGGCTGCCTCCGGTCGCACCAGCCACGCCTCCGCCCAGAAGATCGTTGATTACGTGCGCTCGGAAGGGCTGACGGTGCAGTGGCAGCTTGAAACGCACGCCCACGCAGATCATCTCTCTGCCGCCCCGTGGTTGCAGGAGCAGCTGGCCGGCAAGCTGGCGATCGGGGCTGAAATCACGCGTGTACAGAATGTCTTCGGCAAGATATTCAACGCAGGAACGGAGTTCGCACGTGACGGCTCCCAGTTCGATCATCTGTTTCAGGATGGCGACCGTTTTTCCGTAGGCGGAATTGAAGCCATTGCTCTGCATGTGCCGGGCCACACGCCCGCGGACATGGCTTTCATCATCGGTGACGCTGCTTTTATCGGCGACACGCTGTTCATGCCGGATTATGGCACGGCCCGCGCTGATTTTCCAGGTGGTGACGCCCGTCAGCTTTTCCGCTCCATCCGTCGGCTGATGGAGCTTCCCGATGCGACCCGCGTTTTCCTTTGTCATGACTACAAGGCTCCTGGCCGTGACCAGTTCGCCTGGGAGACGACGATTGGCGCGGAGCGAGCCGGGAATATCCATGTCCATGATGGCGTCAGTGAAGATGAATTCGTCGCCATGCGTACGGCACGCGACGCCACCCTCTCACTACCCAACCTGATCATGCCTTCCGTACAGGTGAACATACGGGGCGGTCACATGCCCGAGCCGGAATCCAACGGCACGCGCTACATCAAGATCCCGATCGACACACTCTGATTTTCAGCCTTTCTCCTCTCTCAACGACCGGGAAACCTGCCTTATGTCCTTTCGCCCCCTGACACCCGATTTCGCCATTTCTCCTCAACTTTCCGTTGCCGATGTGAACGCGGCGGCGTCACAGGGTTTCAGGACCATCATCTGCGCCCGCCCTGATGGTGAAGGCGCAGGACAGACCCCTGCGGCAGAAATCGAACAGGCAGCCCGCTGTCGAGGTTTGGAATTCGTGGCGATCCCCGTTCGTTCTGGTGCTTCGCCGGATGACAGCGCTGTGGCAGCCATGAACGCCGCCCTGAAGCAGATGCCGGGACCGGTGCTGGGTTATTGCCAGAGTGGGAACAGGGCGGCGCGTCTCTGGGCGCTCACACAGGTGGGCAGCCTGTCGAAAGATGCCATCCTGATGGCGGGAAGAGCAGCGGGAATTGATCTGTCCACGTTGGGGGACCGTCTGGACGCGGTGTCCCACTCCGCGCCAGATTTTTCGGGGAAAGCCCCATCCCGCCGCTTCAATATCGTGATTGCGGGTGGCGGTGCGGCTGGTTTGTCCACCGCAGCGAGTATCCTGAAACGTCGATCGGATGTTTCAGTGGCGATCATCGAGCCTTCGACCAGCCATTATTATCAACCCGGCTGGACGCTTGTGGGTGGTGGTGTCTTTACACCCGAGCAGACACGACGTTCAGAAGAAAAGCTGATTCCATCTGGCGCAACTTGGATTCGTCAATCGGTCACGGCCTTTCAGCCTGATGCGCGGGAGGTCATGCTGGATGACGGCACGGCTCTGTCCTACGACATTCTGATTGTCGCGACCGGTCTGTCTCTGGACTGGGCCGGGATTGCCGGATTGCCTGAAACTCTCGGCAAAAATGGCGTCACCTCGAATTATCGTTACGATCTTGCGCCCTATACCTGGCAGCTTGTGCAGGGATTATCGCGCGGCACGGCCCTGTTCACGCAACCACCGATGCCCATCAAGTGTGCTGGCGCGCCTCAGAAGGCGATGTATCTCTCCTGCGATGCATGGCGGCAACGGGGTGTGTTGAGGGATATTTCCGTTGAATTCGACACGACGACGCCAGCGCTGTTTGGTGTAGCCGCCTTTGTGCCTGCGCTCATGAGCTATATCGAGCGTTATGGGATCGATCTACGACTGCGCTCGAAGCTTATTGCTGTGGACGGACCTCAGCGTGTAGCGACGTTTGAACGTGTAACGGATAACGGCACGACACAGGTTCAGCGTCCCTTCGATATGCTGCATGTCGTGCCTCCACAGGTCGCGCCTGACGTGGTCAGAAACAGTCCGCTTGCCGGTGCGGATGGGTTCGTATCCGTGGATCCTGCGACCCTGCGTCACACCACCTTCGCCGATATTTTTGCCTTGGGGGACGTTGCCGGGACTTCGAACGCGAAGACGGCCGCTGCCGTGCGCAAGCAGGCGCCTGTCGTTGCGGTCAATGTACTTGCGGCGCTGGATGGCAAGGCTCCTGTCGCCATCTATGACGGTTATGGCGCGTGTCCTCTGACAGTCGAGCGCGGACGGATCGTGCTGGCTGAATTTGCTTATGGCGGCAAGCTGGAACCCAGCCTGCCGCTGTGGCTGCTGCGTGGCACGGAGCCAACCCGCCTTGCATGGTTTCTCAAGGAAAAAGTGATGCCACCGCTCTACTGGCACGGCATGCTGCGCGGTCATGAGCTGATGGTGGCACCGCAGAAAGCGCCGGGAGCCTGATCATGACCATCGATCTTCCCCGCCTGTTGCTGGAGCTTTTCTCTGGCTCGCTCATCGGCTTCACGCTGGGGCTGATCGGTGGTGGAGGGTCGATCCTGGCGGTTCCGTTGATGGTGTATGTTGTGGGCGTGAAAAACCCCCACGTTGCCATCGGCACCAGCGCTCTGGCCGTTGCGGTCAATGCGCTGGCGGGGCTCGCGCAACATGCGCGTCTCGGGACGATCAAGTGGCGCTGTGCAGGGCTCTTTGCTCCCTGTGGTGTGCTGGGTGCGTTCGTGGGCGCCACGCTTGGCAAGGCGATGGATGGCGGACGTCTGCTGCTGTGTTTTGCATTGCTGATGGTTGTGGTGGGTATCCTGATGTTGCGGGGGAAGAGCAATCAGGGATGCGTGGGAGCAGCCTGTAATCGTCAGAATGCCCCTCGTGTGATTACCTATGGGCTGGGCACCGGTCTGTTGTCAGGATTCTTTGGTATTGGTGGTGGTTTTCTGATTGTGCCGGCGCTCATCGCGTCCACCGGCATGCCAATCCTGAATGCTATTGGCACGTCTCTGGTCGCCGTCACGGCTTTCGGGGCCAGTACTGCGATCAGTTACATGGCGTCGGGTTTGATTGATTGGAGTCTGGCTTCACTTTTTATTGTGGGTGGGATCATCGGCAGCTTTGGCGGAATGAAGGTCGCCAAGGCGCTCTCGGGAACTACCGGCGCGCTGACTGTGCTGTTTTCTTGCGTCATCTTCACCGTGGCCAGCTATATGATCTGGAAAAATATATAATATAAATAGATTGCACAAGAATGATCGGTGTCACCTGTTGATCCGAGATGGCACGTTCACTGGCAGAAAACACAGAAAGGCCACAGGCATTTTTTTAGGCTATGAGAGTGAATGCCCGGACATGATGAGCGTGGCGGGATCGCGTTGCCTATGGAGGCGGACGGGACGAAGATATTGCGAATAACGGAGAAGATGGAGACGAAACGCTGACCGCTGCCGGGAGAGCGGTATTTCATTCGTTATCGATCCTGTATGAAGGATTGCAGTGGATGTGCATTCCGACCGCACTGCACACCCAACACACCAGCCCGCAAGATCATGCGGTCCGTGCATGAAGGCGTTCGCGATATGGCGCGGGATATCGCTCGGACCGATGCTTACGTGACATCACGAAGACAGAGGAAAAAGGTCGAGATGCTGTTCGCACCTCAAACTGGATCGACTGCGATTAAGGGACCAAAATGACACCAGAGATGAGTTCCTCCTCGTAGCAACCGCCCACAATCTACGTAAAATGGCAAAGCTGATGCCAGCCAGTTTCCTCCAGCAGGCCACCTGAAGGAGACAGGCGCATCAAACTTCTCACAAGCCCAGATCCGTCCGACATAACAACCGACTTTTTCAACAGAATTAGGCTAAAGCAGACGTTCAGCCTACAGGTCTATGTTTCGAACTCTCGACTCATCACAAGATAGCTATTTGATTTTATTCCAAAAATATCAACAGGTTCCAGTTCTCAGTTTCGTTTCCGTCGGGACGCCACTGATTTTCCAACATAAATGAATCTAAGTGGTAGAATGTTAGTGGTTCGGCTGAACCACCACAGGTCGAAAACGTCTGCGACGTTTTGTCGATAGCTCGGATCAAATTTCAAATAAATATCATTGCGCTTGTTACCGAAGCGGTTGTCAGCCAAGTTTCACAGCTGAGCGATCAGACTCTCATTGCAAGAGAGAGAATGACAGAGCTACGCAAAACTGCGAACCTGCTATCTTACTCAGGCTGAATACCTATCGATAACGGCGCACCGTCGTCATACGGGTGCAAAAACTCGACAACTGTGGAACGATAAAGATCCAGCCCTTTGTAGGAAGCCAACGCCGGATCAAGATCGCGCAGGACGCGATGCAGACGTTTGCGCCATTTTGGCACTGTCATGATGTCTTTTATCGGTAACAGATAACAACGGATCGCGAAGAGGATCGCATTGGAACGCGGTAGGCGGTAGAGCGACTGAAGCTCAACACGCAGATGCACTTTTTCCGCTACGTTTTCAGGTGTGACCGATGCGCGGTCCGCGCCCCAGATCATGTAATTTTCCGGCGACGTATCAAGCCGGGGATTGATCGTCATGGTCCAGTTCAGCCGCCTAACCGGGCGTCCATACTGAAGCATCAGTAAAAACCTCAGACTACGATCGAAGATTCCCATTTCAGAGGCTTTGGGAACAGGCGCATGCCACTGGCGAAAGGACATGCCCATATCGAACTTCAGGAACCAGTCCGCCTGCGATGTGACCATGCCGCCATCCATCCACAGATCATTTTCACGCTGGTCATGGAGCGTAAAATCTCCCTGCATCTGACGGGCCATATATTCGAAAGGCGTCTGCGGAAGCGTGGCTTTGTCGCCGAACACGAAAGACTGACTGATATTCAGAAGATGATTTTCCCAGCGCCAGTCATTACCCTCTTTCTTCAGGGTGAAATGCTCAGGATAGTCTGATGACAGACTGTCCATACCCAGTTCGAGAAAATCCCATTCCGCATCGCGGATATGCGGCAACACCATGCAGCGTTTCGGATCTTCCTCAAGAATACGCGCTTTTTCGGCGCACTCGCCAATATAATGCTCATCGACATCGAATGTGCGGCTCATGGCCTCCACCGGACCGCCGCACACATGCGGTTCGACATTCATCGAATACATGTAAGTATCTTCAGGAAACGGAAAGGGAAAGGGAAACCGGAGAATGGTTTCCTCACTGTTTTCAACATGGAATGGAGGACGGTAACTATCCCGGACATGCATCTGGCCGCTCATGACTGGTCTCCTTAAAGATCAAGAGTGAGCATGTCCGTTTTCGCACGGGACACACAGGTAAGAATAACATTGCCCGAGGCGCGTTCCGTCTCCGTAAGCACATGGTCACGATGGTCCGGTTGTCCGTCGAGCACGGTCACGGCACATGCGCCACACGCGCCGCCCCGACACATGCAGGGAGCATCCACATCAGCCTGCTCCAGGGCTTCCAGCAGCGTCTCATCCACCTTGACCGCTATCTTGCGGCCACTGCGGGCCAGAATGACCTCAAACGGCCTCCCCCCCCTCCGGCACGAAGAAATGTTCGGAATGCACTTTCCCCGGAGCAAAGCCGCACCGATGCGTGGTTTCTTCCACCCATTTCATAAACCCTTCTGGTCCGCAGAAATAGACATGGGTCGCAATCGCCTCATTCTGCAACCAGTCAGCAAGCCCGACCTCGGACGGCAATTCGGTGTGCACGAAAACCCGGTTCTGATCCTGATCGGCCAGCAATACTTCAAAAGCCGGACGTTCTTCCGCACGGCAGAAATGATGCAGTGTATAATCCGCCTCGAAAGAGCGCAGTTTTTTCAGATAGGAAAGAAAAGGAGTGATTCCAATTCCCGCGGAAAGAAGTAGGTGGTGCCGTGCTGTTTTCACAATCGGAAAGAGGTTCGCTACACTTCCAACCCATATGGGCAGTCCAGGTCTTCCCTTTTCGTGCAGGAACCGAGAACCACCCCGTGACTGCGGTGCGAGACGGACTGGTCGCCACTGTGGGAAGCCAGACTGCTTGAAGCCGTCAATGGCACGCTCAGCGCACTCGACGCGCTTAAAAGTGCGGCGCAGGACGTCATCAAAGCGCTCGCACTACCATCGACAGATCTGTCTCTCCTCCGGCTCGAACAGATCAATGCGTTCTGCACGCATCTGTTACTACCACACGCGGCGGCGTGGAGCTTTCTCGACACCGCACGGACCACCCGTGATGCCGTGTTGCTGGAACAGGAACCTGTCGCCCGTCACCGGACCTTGGCGGAAGATCTGGATGCTAGGTGGAAAGAGAGCATTCGCACTCTTCCTTTGGCTGACATTCTTGCTGAATGGCGCATGGTCAAAGAAAAGTGGCTTCTGGCTCGCTCCATGGGGCAGAAGGCCATTCGCAAACGGCTTGAACCCCACGCCACTGCCCTGCCGGAAGACTGCGAAAGCGATCTGGAAGCTCTGGTCGAACGGGAAATGATTCTCGAAAAACTCGAGAATGCACCTCACAAAGACAGTATCGGTCCGATGTGGCGCGATCTGGAGACGGATTTCGATCAGGTCAACGCCACGTTTGAATGGGGACACCAGGCGAGAACCCGCCTCGCTGGCTGCACGGCCGATACGGTCGAGTTGCTGACGGCCCGCACCCATATCAAGACTCTTCTGACGGAAGGACAGGATCTTCTGGCGCCCGGAGGAACCGTCCACGGTGCTCTGACACGCTATCAGACGGCCTTTGCAGCGCTCGAAACCGCCCTGAAAACGCTGGGGCTATGTAGCGCCAGCGATGTCGCCGCACTGGCCGACACCAGAAGTTCCAACTGGCCTGAACTGATCCAGAAAAAGCTGTGCGACTGGAAAGAGGCCATGCGTGAACTGCGCGACTGGTGTTCCTGGCGTCGCGCCTGCCATCATGCCGCGCAACTCGGCCTGACCCCGATGGTCGAGGCCGTCGAACAGGGTCTGGTCGCACAGGATGATGTGCTGGCCGTTTTCGAGGCGAATTATGCACGCTGGTGGACCATGCACGCCGTCAGCGATTCCGCCTTGCTGAGCAGCTTTGTGGCAGCAACCCACGAAGGGCGCATCATCCGGTTCCGGGAACTTGACAAAAAGCTGCAAACCCTCGCCATACGCCTGATCCGGGCCCGTCTTGCCGGACGCATTCCCGGCGAAGCCGCGCGTCAGCATGACCCGGAATACAAGGTTCTGACCCGCGAAATCGCCAAGAAATCACGTCATCTGCCCGTGCGCCAACTGGCCGAAAAAATGCCCAGCGCGCTCCGGACGCTGACGCCCTGTCTCATGATGAGCCCCCTGTCGGTTGCTCAGTATCTGCCAGCCGACGCAACTCCTTTCGACCTCGTGATCTTCGATGAAGCCTCCCAGATCGCAACATGGGATGCGATCGGCGCAATCGGGCGCGGCAAGCAGGTCATTGTGGTCGGTGACCCGAAACAGTTGCCTCCAACAGACTTCTTCTCTTCCGGTAAAGCCTCTGACGAGGCTGATCCAGCAGACGAGATGACGGATCTTGCTTCGATCCTGAACGAATGTATCGGCGCAGGCATCCCCACCATCAGTCTGGAATGGCATTACCGCAGCCGTCATGAGAGTCTGATCGCTTTCTCCAATCAGGCCTATTATGGCGGTAGTCTGGTGACCTTCCCCTCGCCTGTCACATCCGATCAGGCCGTTTCGTTCCGCTTTGTGCCGAATGGTGTCTATGAACCCGGCCGTAATGGATCGCATACCAACCCGGCAGAGGCACGCATGGTCGTGGCTGAGGCCGTGCGGATCATGCGCGATGGTCGCGATCGCTCCGTTGGTATCGTTACCTTCAACGGTGAACAGCAAAAACTGATTGTCGATCTTCTGGAGGCCGAAGTCCGCAAAGATCCTGCGCTTGAACGATTCACAGGTGAACAGGCGGACAGACCGCTTCTCGTCAAGAATCTGGAGAATGTGCAGGGAGAGGAACGTGACGTCATGCTTTTCTCTCTTACCTATGGCCCCGACATCACGGGCAAAATTTCAATGAATTTCGGCCCGCTGAACAGGGATGGCGGCGAACGCCGCCTCAACGTCGCCATTACGCGGGCCTGCGAACAACTGATCGTGTTCGGTTCCCTGCGCGGCGATCAGATCGCCATCGAACGGACACGCGCTGCGGGTGTCCGTGACCTGCGGCGCTTTCTCCTGTTTGCGGAACGTGGCGCCAAGGCGCTTGCTAGTGCTCATGAAGGGTCTGTTGGCGGTTATGACAGTGTCTTTGAAGCTGAAGTCGCCGCAATGCTACGGGCAAAAGGCTGGGATGTGGCAACCCAGATCGGCGTCTCCGGTTTTCGGGTGGACCTCGGCGTGGTTGATCCCGACCTGCCCAGCACCTTTCTGGCCGGAGTGGAATGCGACGGTGCGACGTATCATCGGAGTGCGACGGCCCGTGATCGTGACCGGTTGCGGCAGGCGGTTCTTGAAAATCTCGGATGGAACATCCTGCGTATCTGGTCCACAGACTGGTGGACCAATGCCCCCCGCGAAGTCGGGCGAATTGATCAGGCTCTGAACGATTTTCTCAAATTAACCCGCAAAAAGAGGGCCGAACAGGCTGAACGTGACAAGGCCGCTGCTGAGAAAACCCTTCATGCCGTTTCTGCTTCGGAAGAAAATGAAGACGTTGCCAGCGTGCCGAATGGGAACGCGGGCCCGACAACGTCTCCTGAACAGCAACCGGTTTCCTCGTCCGAGATTATCAAAACTGCTGAACCTCTATATGCGAAAGCACCTGAAGAGGTGACATCTCCTGTCGAGAACGCTGCAGACTTCACCCCCGATCCGTCACGTTTTGCTCAGGAGAGCTATCTGCCGACCCTGACCCGGTTGATCGTTCGCGCTGTGGATCAGGCAGGGGTGATCCGCGAAGACGTTCTGATTCAGACCATCTCGCGGCAGCATGGTTTTGCCCGTGCCGGTCGTGAAATTCGCGAACGTATTCAGAAGGCAATTCCATCATCTCTTGGCCGGACAGACGACAGTATTGGCATATTCCTGTGGTCGGAACGATTGCCTGTCGTCCCACGCCTGCCCTTGGCATCCCTCACTTCAGAAAAGAGCGTGGACCCTGCAACACTGCCTCTTACTGTCCTCGTGGACCTCGCCTGTCACGCGATCGCAAGCGGCTGTGAGGATGATGACGCCACTGCCCGGATGCGCGATGCATGCGGCATGAGTCGCATGGGAAAAGCAACGCGCGCACGTTTCGCCGAGGCTCTGCATGAGGCCCGTCTCATGACCTGAACCAAACTGCGTCACACGTTGATCCAAGGAATAGGAGAGAGGCGCGTTTCCCCGCATCTTTCTGGTGGCTACGAAAACAGGGCAAATCAGGGTAAGAGCCTCTGAATGAGTCTGGCGTCCTTACCTGAGAACAAAGCCACCTATCGCGGGGATATCGATGGCCTGCGCGCCTGCGCGGTCATCGCGGTGGTGGTGTATCACGTCTTTCCGCGCTGGCTGCCCGGCGGTTTCTGCGGCGTGGACGTATTTTTCGTCATCTCCGGGTTTCTGATCACACGTCAGATCAGCCGACGTGAAATCAGCTTCGCCTCATTCTACACCCGCCGCGTGCGTCGTCTCGCTCCCGCGCTTCTCTGCGTGCTGCTGGCCACAGTCGTCGCCGGGATGTTTTTTTTACTGCCCAATGAACTCAGCGCGCTCGGCATGGCCTGCTTTGCCGGCGCGACGTTTCTATCCAATTTTTTTTCGTGGCAGACACAGGGATATTTTGATCGTTCGGCCAGTCTCCAGCCTCTGCTGCATCTCTGGTCCCTCGGTGTGGAGGAGCAGTTCTATCTCTCCTGGCCTGCTCTTGTTGCCCTGTCCCGCCGTAAAGCAATTTCTCTGACAAAAGTAACTCTCGCCACTGGGCTGGTGTCTTTCGCTATAGGATCAGGTTGCGCGCTTCTCTCTCCCGCCACTGATTTTTACCTGCCTTTTTCCCGGATATGGGAGTTCATGGCAGGAGCTGGCCTCGTCCTCGGTGGACACGGGCTCGACAGACTCTCTCCTCGCTGGCGGACTGCCTCAGGTGCAGGCGGATTACTCTGCCTTCTCATTGCTATCTTCCAGCTCAGACAGGACTGGTTTTTTCCTTCACCCACCGCTCTTTTTCCAGTGTTAGGCGCTGCTCTGGTGATCGCTGCCGGTCCTGAAACATGGCTGGCGCGACATATACTCTCCTCCAGGCCAGCAAGATGGCTGGGATCCATCAGCTACCCGCTCTATCTCTGGCATTGGCCGCTCATCGCGTACGAGCATCTTATTCATGGTGTCAGTCATACCCATAGAAGTACGGGATATGCGATCATCACTATTTCTGTCGTAATGGCTGCTCTTACAACACGGTTCGTCGAAGCGCCTCTGCGATGGAAAACGCCCGAAGGACGCACTGTTATCGGCCTTCTTTCTGCACTGGCGGTCACTGCCGCACTGGGACTGACACTTCGGGCATGGCCAGAACACAGCACGGCGCTGGGACGCGACACACCCGGCGTCAATCTTGAGAAAATAAACCTTGCTGAACAGAACGGTATTTTTCCGATTACACCTCACATGCGTGTCGAGCATATACAGGGACTGACAGTCGGCATCATCGGTTCAGGCCCTGAAGCCCCTGTCCTGTTTACCGGAGACAGTCTTCTGTTCCAGTGGGGGCCACGTGTGGATGCCCTGTTTACGCAAGGTCGTCTGAAACGCACGGTCATTTTCATATCGGGACCGAGCTGTGCTCCCCTGCCTGTCGAGAAGCCTCAAAAAGACTTCATCTATTGCAATGCGATGCCTGCGGTACAGGACCGCATTCTGGCAAAATGGCCCGTGCATACAATTGTCATGGGCGCACTATGGGAACGGGTTTTCGGACCACCAGCAGAGTGGCCGACCAAAAAAATCAAGGCGGAGGAAAGACTCAGAGCCCTGTCGGAGAACGGACAACGCAAGATCGTTTTCATCATGCCAACACCCATCAGCTCCCGCTTCGATCCCGCCCACATGGTGACGCGACATTTTACGTATCTGAGTCTGGACAAGGATACCTTACAGAATGGTGTTCCTCTCGCTCCCATGATGGCCGAACACGCAACGATAACATCTTTTCTCACCAGCATGGCCCAGGACACCGGCAGCTCCACACTGGATCTGACACAGGCGATCTGCGGATCAGTTGAGACCTGTTTTCCACTCATGAATGATGGCACACCAAAATTTGCAGACCAGATGCATCTGCGACCGGATTTCACCCAAGGTCTCTCCTCCGGGCTGGATGATATTCTGATACGACCAACGCCGTGACACTTGACGCGAGACGGGCATCAACACTGACAGGATATAAAAATGCAGTTTTCAGCTTCTGAAGTGACGATCGCCGTTATCGGGGCCAGTGGTCGGTCAGGATCGGCTCTATGCCACAGCCTTCTTGCAGAAGGCTATAAAGTGATTGCAGTCGTCAGGAACAGGAACAATCTTGTTCCTGAACTGTCCCGGCACTGTTCAGCAGTCAGGGAAGCAGACCTTACGGACCATGACCGTCTTTCAGCTGCTCTGAAAGACGCTGATATTGTCGTCAATACCGCTCATGCACGGTATATTCCCGCCATCCTTGCCGTCACCTCCGCGCCGGTCGTGGCGCTGGGCAGCACCAGAAAATTCACACGCTGGCCGGATGCCCATGGCAACGGGGTTCTCGCCGGAGAGCGCGCCCTCAGGGAAGATGGAAGACCCTCCCAGCTTCTACACCCAACGATGATTTACGGCGCCCAAGGTGAAAACAATGTCCAGCGTCTGGCGGCTCTTTTAAAGAAACTGCCTATCGTTCCTTTGCCGGACGGAGGACGTTTTCTTGTGCAACCCATTGAGCAGCGGGATGTCACACGCAGCGTCGTTGCCGCCATTCCCCTGATACTGTCTGGCGCAGTCAAAGGGCCGGAAACTCTGGTCATCGCGGGTCCCGATGCAGTCACATACAGAAAATTTGTCAGTATGATCGCTCAGTTTTCTGAATCCCGAAAGATATGCATCATTTCTGTTCCGGACTGGTGTATCAGACTGGCAGCTTATATCTTGCGCAAACTTCCCGGCGTTCCCCGAATTGAAGACGCCGAGATCCGCCGACTGACGGAAAATAAGAACTTCGATATTGCGCCCATGAAAGAAAGACTGGGGGTGACCCCCATATCTCTCCCGGAGGGGCTATCCAGAGTCTTCAGGAACTGATCGACTGGGCACGAATTTCTTACGAAACCGGCACACAGAGAAAGCGCCTCTTACAACGGAAGTATTTTATAAAATTTCCTTTCAAAATAAAGATCGTTTCCAAAAATCAGACTCCCATCTGAATGCCAAACTCAGGGAGCTTCCGGAAACAGCCATTTTTGTCTACCTTCGATCAGGCATGACTTTTCGAAGGGATTTTAAAATATCCTTTTTTACAATAATATTTTATTGGAACCATTCTTTCACAAGACACAACCCGCACGCATTACACCCAGAAGCGTTCAGTCAATCTATATTTTTTCTGCATATACAACAGTCTTTTTGCAATTATATGGTAACTGCAAAATAAAAACACTATTATTAAAAAAGAACGAGGCAACCGTTCACATCTCAAAAATACCTAATCTGCCAGAAAAAACCGGTGAACAGGGAAATTTGAATGTGAAATTGGCAAGCGACCGTACATAAAAAACGGGGCGACTCTGGAGCCGCCCCGCAAAATAACGACTTCAACAAGGATTAGTTGTTGTCGCCATTATTGTTGTCACGGTCATCACGATGTTCGCCACCATGCTTGCCGTCGTGCTTACCTTCATGCTTGCCGTGCTTGCCTTCATGATGGTGGCGGCCTTCGCCATTCTGGTCGCCAGAGTTGTTATCGCCATTCTGACGGTTATCGTCGTGATCACGACGGTCATCATGACGCTCATCGCCATTCTGGTGGTTGTATCCGCCCTGATCATTGTTCTCAGCGTGAGCGATCATCGGTGTGCTGAGGGTAAGGGCTGCAGCGATAAGTAGAAGCTTTTTCATATTCATCTCCTGTGTGATACAAATATGAAATAATCCTCACTCAGGTTGAGAGAATGGCAAACATGTAACGGAAAGAAACGTCATGATACAAAGACCGAGAGGAAACGCTGATTACCTCAGTAAAATACAGGTCTCAGTTCTTCTTGCATAGCTGCATTGTTCAAAAACAATATGTCAAACACTCATTACAGAGCACAGGCGGACACAAAGCGTATTAACCGTGCATTAAGGCGCTTTGTGTTCTTCCATAACTCCTTAACTACACATTATAAAATCCATTTATTATCTTTATAGTTATTATTTACAAATTCATATACAAAGAAAAATTCTGAATTTGTTGAATCATCCCATCAATTCAGAAAGAACTATTTTTAAAATACAAAAATAAAATATCGCATTTGAAAAACAGGGCGCACAAACAGAAAAAATCCTGTCTTTTTACAGATTTAGCCCTATTCACAACCGAGAGGCCCATCATATGCTTTATAAATACACCACTCAACGAAAGGACGACACATGACCATCAAACGGCTTGCGCCGGAAGAACGTCTCAGCGGCGCTTCCATCTGCGGCAATATGGTTTATCTCGCCGGGCAGGTCGCCGATGACGCAACACTGGACGCGGAAGGGCAGACCGCCGACATCCTCCGCCAGATCGACGCGCTTCTGGCCGAGGCGGGCACCAGCAAGAGCAATCTTCTGTCCGTGCAGATCTTTCTTGCCGACATCAATGATATGGCGGCCATGAACCGCGCATGGGATGCCTGGCTGGATCGCGATAACAAACCTGCCCGGGCAACAGTCGAAGCAAAGCTGGCGGACCCGAGCTGGAAAGTGGAAATCACCGGGATCGCTGTTATTTCCTGATAGATGGAAGAACTTCTTTAAATATCGCCCAGTGGCGGGGACAGACTTCAAAAGCGCTCTTTCCCCGCTTCCGTCTCCCTATCCTGCGACGTTGATCAGAATCCGCCCTCGTGTCCGGCCATCCATCAGCGCATGAGCCGCTTCAATGGCCTTTGACAGCGGGTATTCACTCACCACATCCTCCAAACGCGTCACGTCGATCAGACCGGCAAGCCGTTCCCACGCCCTGATCCGCTGTTCACGGGGACACAGGGCGCTGTCGATCCCGAGCAGACTCACGCCACGCAGGATAAACGGAGCAACGGTCAAAGGCAGATCCATACTGCCAGCAAGACCACATGCGGCCACAGCCCCACGTGGACGGATGGCGGCGCAGACCGACGCCAGCACCTGCCCGCCGACAACATCAACCGCACCAGCCCATTCGGCTTTTTCCAGAGGACGCGTCTTCTGTGTAAACAATTCACGCCCGATCACCCGACTGGCGCCAAGACTTTCGAGATAGTCTTTTTCCGTCATGCGCCCCGTGACGGCGACGGCCTCATAACCAAGTTCGGAAAGCAGCATCACTCCAATACTGCCCACACCACCGGACGCGCCCGTCACCAGCACCGGCCCATCAGTGGGCTTAACATCGGCATGTTCCAGCGCCATGACACAGAGCATGGCCGTATAGCCTGCTGTGCCGAGAATCATGGCCTGACGGGTAGAGAACGCGCTCGGAAGCGCTATCAGCCATTCTGCGTTGACCCGGGCCAGATCGGCGAGACCGCCCCAGTGTTTTTCTCCCACACCCCAGCCGTTGAGCAGCACCCTGTCGCCGGGCTGAAAATCGGGCGAGCGGGATTCAACGACCGTGCCGGAAAAATCCACTCCCGGCACCATCGGCCAGGATTTCACGATCGGCCCCTTGCCGGTGATGGCGAGCGCATCCTTGTAGTTGAGGGTAGACCATTCGATCTTCACCAGCACATCGCCCGCGGGGAGCGCGTCCTGTGCTATCTGGCGAAAAGACGCAGTCTGCTCCCCGTCCCTTTTTTCAATGATGACAGCATCAAACATTATACAGGCCTTCGCTGTCCTGCCGGGCGGCTGTTCGGTGAAACCCTGTACGCAGATGAAAAAGGGGCCAGCAGAACCGTGCGCCTGCTACCCCCTCCAGCCAATCAATACAGGCCTGTCATCACGCAACAGGTTCCATGATTGTGACCCGGCTACGGATGTTCAGTTTTTGACCAGTTGTGCTCTGGCTTCGCCATTGGGGTGTTCAGCCGTGTGCAGGTTCACATACACTTTCCCTGCTTCAAGCTCCTTAACCTGCTTGCTGTCGAGTTTGATTTTGCCTTTCAGAGGGCTGGTGTAAGGACCGTCGATGGGAGCGACGACACCGGCATCCTGATCCGGAGCGGCTGGACCGTGGAAATGGGCGGCGTTCACGGGGCCGGACAGGCCGAACCACTGGATGCTGTAGGTCAGTTCATGCGTTCTGGCGTCAAGAGTGGCGTCGACCATGCCTGTGGGATGAGAAGTCGCGGCATGTTCAGCCGAGAAGTTTCCCATGAACATTTCGTCCTTCTCCGCGGCTGACGCCATGGAAGCCGATGCAGCAAGCATAGCAGAGGCCAGGAAAGCATTCCTGATCGTTCTTTTGAAAGTCATATGGCTGATCTCCGGTTCATGATCCGATTAGGACACACAGAGTAACGCCGGAGAATAGGCTCTGTTCGCCAGCGCCCGTAAATTTACCGTGCGCTAACATTCCCGTCGTACGGTCAGGACGATTTATTGAAGGACATACGCCATGACGAGTTCAGCGTCCCTGAGCGGCACCGGCTACGCCCTGCTCGCTCTCCAGCATCACAGCCGCACCTCCGCAGCGCCAGCCAAAATCGCCGACACCAACATCAACGCGACCGGCCAGCGCTCTCATGGCGGCGGCCTTTCAATCGGTCTGGATTCCACAGGGAACGTTCTGACCAAGAGCAGCGCGGGCAAGGATGGAAAAGCCGTAAAATCCGCCGCTGTCGATCTGTTCGGCTGAACAGATCGACCTTCTTTACGCGAACTGCTTCAGATTCCAGGGCGTTCCCGCCACCTCCGGCGGCTCGGCCACAAGCGGGATGGCGTTGGGAAGCCGGACATTCGCCGGGAGGTGCATGGCGGACCGCAGAGCGCGGAACAGTGCGCCGTGGGCGACTATCAGCACTGTGCCCTGCCCAGTCAGAGCCCTGTTCAGGGCGGCGACGGCGCGGTCACGCAAGAAAGCGAACGGCTCGGCGCCGGGAGGAGTGTAAAGCCCCTCCACCCAGTCATCGTACCATTCGCCCATCGGGCAGCCTTCCTGCTCACCGAAGCAGACCTCTTCCAGCCCCACATCCATGGTGAGCACCGGACGAACACCGTAGCGTTCCTTCAGCGCGTCTGCCGCAACCTCCGCCGTGCGCAGGGCGCGGGCCAGCGGAGAAGAGACAATCCGGCTGATTCTCAGATCACCCAGCGCTTCCTGCGCCAGCAGACCACCAGCCTTGCGCGCCTGTTCCAGTCCGGTTTCATTGAGCGGTATATCGGTCCGGCCCTGCGACAGACCCTGCCTGTTCCAGTCCGTCTCACCATGACGGAGATACCAGTACCGTGTCGGGGTAATCACAAGGCTGTCCTCTGCTTTCTCAGTCAAACAGAGACGAGACGGAACTCTCGTCGGATACGGCCCGCATGGCCCGTGCGAGCAGGTTGGCTGTCGTGATCTGCCGGATGTTGTGGGCCGCCTTCACAGCTTCCGTCGCCTTGATGCTGTCTGTCAGCGTGAGCATCTCGATCGGAGATGCTCCAATCCGCTCGACCGCCTGACCGGTCAGCACGCCGTGCGTGACATAAGCGCCGACGGACGCCGCGCCATTATTGATGATGGCCTGCGCCGCGTTGCACAGCGAACCGCCGCTATCGACGATATCGTCAACCAGCAGGCAATGACGACCCTTCACGTCACCGATGACATTCATGACCTCGGACACACCGGCGCGTTCGCGGCGCTTGTCGATGATGGCCAGATCGGTGTTCAGGCGCTGCGCCAGCTGACGCGCGCGCACCACGCCGCCGACATCCGGCGAGACGACCATCAGATCGCGGTCGCCGTAGCGCTCCTTGATGTCGCGCACGAACAGCGGCGCGGCATAAAGATTGTCCACCGGCACGTCGAAGAAACCCTGAATCTGCATGGCGTGCAGGTCCATGGTCAGCACACGGTCAGCGCCGGCCTCGACCAGCAGGTTCGCCACCAGCTTGGCGCTGATCGGCGTGCGGGGACCGGATTTACGGTCCTGACGGGCGTAACCGAAATACGGCATGACGGCCGTGATCCGGCGGGCCGAACCACGCCGCAGCGCGTCCAGCATGATCAGCAATTCCATGAGGTTGTCATTCGTCGGCATGCAGGTGCTCTGCACGACAAACACATCCTCACCACGCACATTCTCAAAAATCTCGACAAAGACTTCCATATCGGCGAAGCGACGCACGGAGGCGTTGCAAAGCGACATATTGAGTTCAGCCGCTACAGCTTCGGCGAGCGGTAGGTTGCTGTTACAAGCGACGATCTTCATCTGCCGATTTTCCTGTGAAACTGCACCACACGACCCGCAACCCGGGTATTGCCGGGCCTTCTAGCAACGCAGGGACCGCCTGTCATCCGACCAACGGACAGAATGAGGCCATTTCGCATCAGGTGTGTCCTGATCACACAGCCCCACACCCCGCCGCACTCTCCGCCACGAGGCGCAGCGGCCGTGCGGACAATTCCTCAAACTGCTCGGCCCGACAGGTCATGACGATGATCTGCATCCGGCTGGCGGCGTCTGTCAGAATATCGAACAGCGTCCTCATCCGCAACGCGTCGGAGAAACACAGCGCGTCATCGAGAATCAGCATGGCGGGGCGACCCTGTGCATGCAGGATGTCCGCAAAGCCCAGCCGGACCAGCACGGCAATCTGCTCGCGTGTCCCATCGGACAGCCTCTCGATATCCTCCTCCGTGCGTCCGCGACTCAGCCCGGACACGGTGAAATCGGTTTGCAGATGGGCCGTCGCACGCGGAAACAGCATCTCGATCGCCGGCTGAAGCGCACGGGTCAGCGGCGCGAGATAGCGTTCGGTCGTCTCCCGCTCCGCCTCCATGAGCGTTTCCTTGAGAAGCCTGAGAACGGCAACCTCCTGCTCGCAGGACTCGCGTTCCGTCCGGTGCCGCTCGATGTCGCGTTTGCAGGCGGCGATCGCCTCATCCAGACCGCTGCCTTCCGCCGCCTGAATCCGGACCTCCCGTGCCGTCACATCCTGCTGCAGACGCGCAAGACGGTCCCGCCGCCCCGCGATCTGGGTTTCCAGACGACTGATGGCCGCATCGACAAGAGCCTCCGGCTCGGAAGGCCGTTCCCCGCTCAGACGCTCCAGCGCCCGCTCCGCCGTATTCAGGGTCTCCCCCGCCTTCTCAAAACGCTCATTCAGCACCGCGTCCGGCTCACTTGCCTGCGCCGCGTCTTCCTCAACCTGCAGATTGTCCTGCCGATCCCTGAGCACACGACAGTCTGACCGACGTTCCTCCAGAAGCTTCCGCGCCACGTCCTGTTCGGCGATGGGGTCACGCAGGGCCTCGCGCGTCCGGACAATGTCCTGCTCCACGTCCTGAAGCGCCTGTCGGGCTGCCGTCAGACCGGCTCTGGCATCCTCCATGGATGCCGGAAGCGCGGCGGCATCGTCGCCCTGTGCGTCTCTCCATTGAACCAGTCCGGCTTCCGCATTGGCGATACGCTGGCGCAGCATCGCCATGGCACGGTCGGGCGTATCGGCCTGAAACGCCTTCATGGCCGCTTTCAGGCCTTCTTCCGCAGCCTTGCAGGCCGCCTCGGCCTGACGACGACGCTCCATATCCGCGTGGGCCGCCGCCATATCCGCGCAGCCAGCCGCGTCCAGCGCCGCCTGAAACGCCTGCTTCGCCCGGTCAATCGCTTCCTGCATGACGGCGCGATCACGAATGGCCGGAACAATGCGGAACGTGCCGACACCTTCGATCTTCAGTTCAGCCGGATCGACCAGATCGAGACGCCCGGCCTGCACCGCCTGCCCATTGAGACGCACCCGTTCCGCAGCGCCGGGCTCCAGGGCGACCTCCAGCCCGGTCGCCTGAGCGCCAAGCGCGGTCTTCGCCTCAAAAACAGCCTTGTCCGCTGCCTGAATGGCCCGGAGACGTTTTTCATCCACCCGAAAGGCCGTGAAAGCTGCACGGGTTTTTTCAACCTGCGCCGTCAGGCTTTCAAGATGATGCCGTTGCCGGTCCGCTTCATCCCGCTGTTCCTGCTGCTGAAGATAAACGAGCGCCTGATCCGCACGGCTGACGGCCTTGGCCGCCGCCATCCGACGCTCATCGAGTTTGCCAAGCGCATCGCTCTGTTCCGCAAGCGTGGCCTCTGCCCGTTGCAGCCGCGCCTCCGCCTGACGATGCTCTTCATCGGCCTCAAGAGCTTTCTGCCGGGCGTCCGCCAGACGCTGCCGTCGGTCTGCCCGAAGCGCACGTTCATCCCGCAGACGGTTCCAGTCACGCTGCGCTGTTTCGACCGCCGCCTTTGCCTCGGCTTCGCGTTTCCCAAACCGCAGAAGATCGCTTTTCCGGGTTCTGGCCTGCTCCAGTTCGTCCTGCTCGGCCTGCTGGCGCGCCGGGTCCTGCTCCCGTCCCAACTGAAGACGTGTATGGGCGAGTTCTCTCAGATCCAGCTCAAGAGCGCTCTGCCGGCTTTCCAGAGTCGCCAGAGCGGCAGTGGCGGTTTCTTCGCCCGTCACCGCATCGGCATAGCGGCCCTGCCGTTTATTGTGACCGTTGACCAGCCTGCCCAGATCGTCCTGCACACGTTTCAGGATCCGGGCGACGTCCGCGCCTCCGGTGATCTCCGCGAAGTCGGCGTTCAGGCAGGACTGCACGCTCTGTCGCGCCGTATCGCACAGTTCAGGCTGGATGAAGCTCTGGCCCTGCTCCACCCACAGAGCGGGAAGCAGCCCGTCAGTCTCGTTCTTTTTCGCAGCGCTCAGTCCGAGAAGGGTCTGTACTGCCGCGTCGGCGTCATCGCCTTCTTTCAGTCCATCCGGTCCTGTCAGACGGGTAAAGCTCTTTTTCAGAAACTGTTTTTCAAAACGGTAGGTCTGACCGTTCAGTGTAAACTCCGCCAGAATACGCGGTGCGCCGCCCCCATACGGCTCGAAGGACCGTGTGGTTTTCGTGGAAGAACCCGGTTTGTAGAGGAACAGCGCCCGCAGAGCGGCCAGCATGGTCGATTTGCCGGACTCGTTCGAAGCGGCCAGCAGATTCAGCCCCGGTCCCAACCCGTCGAGACGGTGAATACCGGTGAAACGACGGAAGTTTTCCACTTCCAGAGTGGTGAAGATCAGTCCGTTCGTGCTCATGCGCTTCGCTCACTCCGCCAGAGAACCGCCAGTCGTTGCAGGGCCGCCATGGCGTGCTGCTGTTCAGGCCCCGGCGCAGCACTCAGTGTCTGCAAACGGATGGCCGCGCGACTGACAACACCTGCCTCGCCAAAGGTGGACAGATCCGCTTCCGACGCGACCAGTTCGGGATGTTTTCCCAGACGCAGCAGGCAGAGCGCCGCCTCGACGCCCGTCAGGATTTTCTCGTCGAAAAGCGTCATGTCTTCCAGCGTCAGATGCCCCTCCGCATCCAGCCAGACCAGCAGGGAACTCAGATTCTGCGGGTCCAGCGATCGCAACCGGTTTTCCAGCGCCTCGATCTCGTCGCGTGACGTGAGGGTGGCCTGCACCCGTTTCCACGAAAAGCGTCCGACCCGATGCGGTGTGATGATCGGCACGGCGTTCGGTCCGTCAATCGAGACGACCAGCGCGGAGCCGCCTCCGTCACCCCCTTTATCGAACCCGTCGATTTCCGGCGTGCCGGAATAGGCGCATCGCTCCCCGATCCTGTTGAACCCGTGCCAGTCGCCCAGAGCGAGATAGGCCAGCCCCGCCCTCGCAGCACGATCAAGCGCAATCAGGTTCGGCTGTTCGCCGGGCTGGCTTCCGAATTCACGAACCGACCCGTGCGCTATCCCGATCCGCATGACGCTTTCCGGCGTTTCAGCTTCATCCATCCAAAGCGTCGGGTCGTTCAGGGTATGGCGGCGGTTCAGCACGGAAGGCAGCAGCCAGACAGAGCCGTCAGGTGTCATTGCAACAGGATTTGGCTCCAGATGCAGGCGGATGTTTTCCGGAGGAGCGGAACGTCTGACCCGATCCCATACCCCATTAGGCTGAAGGAAATCGTGGTTGCCGGGGATCAGATGCCAGCGCAGATCCGGAAACTGACGCATACGTTCCAGAGGCTGACGCAGGGTGCGGTCGGAGGGCGTCTCGTAATCGTAGATATCACCAGCCACGAGCACATCCGCGGCACCCTGCGCACGCGCCAGTTCACCAAGCCGGTTGATGACTTCAAGCCGCTCGGCCTGAAGGACGCGCAGCACCTCGTCACTTGCGAAATTGAACGTCTTTCCGATCTGCCAGTCCGAACTGTGCACAAACCGCATAACGTCGTCTTTCCTTCCGTTGCCCGTTCTCAATATCAGCGAAAGCCGGTTTTGACTCGTGCGTTATGCGAAAGGCGGATCATGCCTGAAAGGGAAAGAGGCTGTTCTCATTGCGTTTTGTCGAGAAATGACAGCAAAAGTTTTTGAACGTCGTTTTTGAAAAAAGCTTCCCAAAAACTTCTTTGGAATTTTCTGGCGCTTTATGTTTGCGGGCAAGCCGGAACCAAAGGAACTATGTTCCTGTGTGGGGCACGAGGCGAAACCCCGTAAACCGCCCCTTTATTTTCCCTTTTACTGTGGCTTCGCAGGCCAGCCACCACCATAGCCGAAAGAACCACCGTAAGACGGCGGCATCGGTGCAGCCTGTTGTGGAGCCGCCGCCTGTGGTGCGGGCTGCCCGGCCTGTGGCGCAGGGTGCTGAACCGGTTGCTGCTGCGGCGCCTTGCGCAGCTTGAGAATACCGCCCGGCTCAAAAGAGTAGATATAGTCGGCATGAGCGATGGTCGCAGGCCTGTGGGCCACCATCACACGCGTGACATTCATCTGCCGCAGCGAGTGCGCCACGATGGATTCCGTATGTTCGTCAAGATGGCTGGTGGCTTCATCAAGGAACAGGATCTGCGGACGCTTGTAGAGCGCACGCGCCAGAATGACGCGCTGCTTCTGGCCACCTGACAGAGCGCCACCCATATCGCCCACCAGAGTCTCGAAACCCATCGGCATACGTTTGATGTCTTCAAGAATGGCGGCCTTGGCGGCGCAGTCGGCAATCAGATTCTGATCCGGGTCATCTGCAAAACCGCTTATATTGTCAGCAATGGAACCCGAGAAGAGACCGTCATCCTGCAATACGCCGGCGATACGCTCGCGATAGGTTTCCATCGACAGTATCGCCGTATCCACACCGTCAATGTAGATATTGCCTTCATCCAGCGCATGCAGACCCATCATGGCCTTGAGCAGCGTCGTCTTGCCGCAGCCTGACGGACCGACGATGGCGACGCTGGAACCGGCGGGAATATCCAGATCGAGTCCGCGGAAAATCCAGGGCTCCTGCGCCGCATACCGCACAGACACGCCTCGGCAGGCAAGCGCCGCAGAGCCTTCATGATGCGTGCCGGGAATGCTTTCGGACACGGGCTCGGGTTCGGTCATGACGATATCAGCCAGACGGTCGGTCTGGATGTTCAGCATACGCAGCTTGAAGCCGGTATTGACCAGAGAGCCGACGCGGCTTGCGAACTGATCCTTATAGGACAGGAAGGCGACCAGCATACCGACGGACATGGAGCCATCCATGACCTGATAGGCTCCCAGCACCATCATGATCAGACGATCCGCGCCAAAGATGAAATCACCAAGGCGACCATAGATCAGATCAAAACGCTGGAGACGCAGTTTGATGTTGATGCTGTCGATAACGATATTCAGCCAGGTCGCGCGCCGGCGCTCCCGCAGACCAAGCAGCTTGACACTGGCCATGCCGCGCAGCGTCTCGATGAAATGACTCTGCTGACGGGCGCTGACGACAATCTGTTCTTCGGAGGCTTCGCGGTACGTCCCATACGTCACCAGACGCAGCAGGATATCGAGCGCCAGAGCGATACAGGCGACCAGCCCCAGCCAGCCACCATAGATAAACAGCATGACCCCCATGCCAACACCCATGATGCCGTCCATGACGGTCTGCACCATGTCGGTGGTCATGGTCTGCTGGATGGTGCCCAGCGATCCGAAGCGCGACAGCACGTCTCCGACATGCCGCTTGCTGAAATAATCAAGCGGCAGGCGGGTCAGATGATCGAACAGGCTGGTGTTCCACTCCAGACCAACCCGGGTGCTGAACAGGGTCACGGCCCAGGTACGGACGGAGCCGATGAACATCTGCAACAGAAGCAGAAGCGCCAGTCCAAAGGTGATGGTTTTCAGAAGGTCATGATCGGCGGTGACAATGACTTCATCGATCACAACCTGAGACACCATCGGCGAGATCAGCGCGATGACTTCCAGACCGAGAGACAGGAAGAACAGCCCCATGAGCGCGCCGCGCAGTCCCGCGACGTGACGGAACAGATCACCCAGACGGATGGTTTCGCGCTCATCCTTCTTCTCGAAGGATTCATTGGGCGTCGCTTCCAGCGCAACGCCTGTGAACTCGCGGGAAACCTCATCCATCCCGATGGTGCGGTTGCCGACTGCGGGGTCATTGATGGTGATCCTGTCACCCTTGACCTCCGTGAGCACCACGAAGTGATTCATGCCCCAGTGCAGGATGCAGGGCTTCTTGAGATTGACGAGATCGTCGAGATCGAGCCTGACCGCGCGGGTCGAGAACCCCATATGGTCGGCAATCTGGACGAGACTTCTGAGTGTCACACCCTGAATGGAAACCGAGTAGCGTCGGCGCAGGGTCGCCAGATCGATCTGATGACCATAATAGGCCATGATCATGGCAAGGCAGGCGATGCCGCACTCAGCAGCCTCGACCTGAAGTATGACGGGGGTTTTCTTACCGAAACCGAACTGGAGAGAGTTGAAGGCATCGCTCATTTGTCGACGAGCCCCCCACTGATGGCGTCAATACTGTGGCGCATGCTGATCACCGGATCGAATATCCACTGATAGAGCCTGCGTGAATCGATGGCGATGTCTGCTTCAACTTCCATTCCGGCTTCCAACGGTTTTTTATCGCCATAAGCCACGATGTAAGGCAGATCCGGCTTCACCCGGATACGATAGAGATCGCTGCCACCGGACCCATTGCCGCTGTCTTTCTTGTCCTTGCTGCCGGACGCGGACTGCTGCCCCTGCCCCGGCTGGGATTCCGTAATAGGCGCTCTGGTTATTTCCACAACACGTCCACGCGCCAGACCGAAACGCTGATAGGGAAAGGCCGCGTAGTGCATGAGCACGGGCTCGCCTTCACGCAAAAATCCTATGGAAGCGCTGCTGACATACAGTTCCGCATCCAGAGACCGTCCGGTCGGCAGGAGCGTGACAAGAGGCGTTCCGGCAGAGACCTGCTGCCCAAGATTGCCGCGAACGGCGGAAAGAACACCATCATCAGGCGCTTCGATGATGATGGTGCGATGACTTTCACTCTCATCAATCTGCTTGTCGATATCGGAAATCTGTCGGTCCAGATCATTGATGTCGTGCGCAGTCTGGCGGTCATAGCGCATCAGCTTTGACGTATTGTCTGAAATCTTGCCTTCAGTGTCCGTGTAGGTCTGCATGAACTGGGCATGACTGCTGAGCAGCTGGGCGTAAGTATAGAGCTGGCTCTGAAACTGCGTTTCCGTGACAAGATGAGCGCTCTGCGCATTTTTCATGCGGTTCACGGCTGCTTCCACCACCGGCAGCACCTTGGCGTCGTTGGAGAGCTGCATGCCCGTCAGGTTGTGCTGCTGCTGAAGATTGCGAATCTGATTGATCAGCGCCTGCTTTTCCACAGGCGCATCCGCAATACGGATTTCCTTCTGCTGTTCCAGCAGTTCGCGCTGTCTGCGCAACTGTCCCAGCACCTGCTCCTGCGTCGGTCCGGTCGAAGAGCGGGCTTCCAGATCAATGGTAAAAAGCTTCTGCCCCTTGTGGACATGCTGCCCTTCTTCCGCCAGCCGGGCGCTGATGATGCCTGCAGCGCTGGCGTCAATGGTGATCAGTCCTGTGGGGGGAAGCATGTAACCTGTCGCATGCACACGGCGCGTGTAGATGCCGAAACATACGTACAGAACGGCCAGAAAAACCAGCGCCAGTGTAACCCAAGAAATAACGCGTATGGAGAGCGACTGTGTCGCCTGCACCTGCCCCAGCCACGCCTGTCGACGGGCGTCAAGCGCTTCCTGACGATAGAGAGAAGACATACAGAGTGAAGACCTTAAGGTGCAGACGGGACGGTCTTACAGCCTGTCATCAAAACAATAAAGAAAAACGAATAAAAAGAAAACATGTACAAAAACAGCAACAGATCAAAGCGTAGAAATCAATGGGGGCAGTCTTGCGACGCCCCCATCCGGATCTGATCTCAGCCAAGACCGCCGTTGTTGGCTGCTGGCGGGAAATCAATCAGGTTCATGCTGGTGACGCAGCCCCAGCAATTCGTTGTGACAGCGCCACGAATCGAGGATTCCACATTGTGAAGCAGAGTTGTAGCCTGCTTAACGGTCATGCTCTGCCCCATCGTATAGCCAGCTTTCACGTCAGCGTACATGTTGCAGATAGCTGACTGAATGGTCGAGCAGCTGGCGCCGTTAAAGATGTCGGCCTGAACATTGTACTGACCTGCCAGATAGCCGGCATAAGCAGCAATAACGGACGCGCTCGGGCCACAGGTCGGGGCAACCGGATGATAACCACACGGATTATAGCAGCAGCCACCGGAGACTTCCGTCATTTCTACAGATGTAAGTTCACGCATTTTCATTCGATCTCCGTAATGATGGAACCGGCCCCGATCGGGCTGCGCCTGACCTTTCTGGCCGGTTTTATAGCGATGTAAGGCCAGGGCCGCCCATCACGCTGGCTTTCTGTTAATGTTTTTTCAACACTTCTTCCAGCGAATAAATCATTAACAAAACCGTTAAAGCACTCTGATGTACAATCGCAACAAACAAAATAAACGCTTGTGACGTCAGTGCATTAACGAAAATTTTTTGGACACGAATCACCTGCATTATACAGACAGCAATAAATTGTCAGATTAATGTTTGTGTTTTACAAACATTTACGTTTTATTTTGTTGACAGATTTTGCACCGTGTCGTTAATCAAAAACAAACAGCCGGTAACTGCCGGACACACGATCAGGAGTGATCAGACATCATGGTTACACAAGCGACATCAACGCAGTACGCTGCCTACACCGCCGGAACCGGAACCGAGAGCGATCCTTATGTACTCGCCTCCAATCCCGGCACGATTACTCTTGAAACCGGCAAGTATTACGTTCTTGAAGGCGGCGCGACGATTGGTACAGCCGTCATTAAAGAATATAACGCTTCCGGTTCCACAGGCGGCATTGATGTCAACGGCGCTCATCTGACCATCGACTCAGACGGCAAGGGCACCAGCGTCGCCGGCAAGATCGACATGAGCGGCCAGGGTTCGTCTCTGGTGCTGAACAACGACACCGGCAAATGGTCCTACGAAGCCAACCTTGTGGGCGAGGACATCTCCGCCGGTGGTGACCAGTATTATACCTATCCTGCGCTTCAGAACGCGACGATCACCAACTTCGGTTCGGGCGCGTCAATGTGCACAAATGACATTCCCGGCGGATTTGGCTCATCCATCGGTATCGCTGGCAGCTATACTGACAGTTCCACGCTGATTCTGAAACACAGCACCTCCATCCCAGTCAACGCCAGCGCCTCCAACCCGCACGCCAACAACGGCTCGGGCTATTACGGCGTGTCCGTTACGGGTGTTGGCGGCACCGGCTCCCATCCGTCATCAACCCAGTATTTCTATCCGCAGAACGGAGGAAACTGCATCGATGGCTGCTTCCTGCCAGGAACCCATATCCTGACACGCGACGGAGAGAAGCTGGTCGAAACGCTGGTTGAAGGTGACGAAATTGCCGTCATCGAGAAAGGCCAGACCGTTTTCCGTCCGCTCGCATGGCTCGGCCGTTCGCATGCTGATGTCGCCGCGCTCGGTTTCGATGTCGATGCATATCCGGTCCGCATCCGCAAGGACGCATTCGGTGCAGGCGCTCCGCACCGCGATCTGCTCGTCACCTCCGAGCATTGCATCCACATTGACGGCAAGTTTGTTCCGGTCCGTATGCTGGTCAACGGCGCTTCGATCCTGATCGACCGTTCCATCACAGCCTTTGATTTCTATCATGTCGAGCTTGAGCAGCATGGTGTGATCGTTTCCGAAGGTCTGGAAACCGAAAGCTACCTCGACACAGGCAACCGCGGCACGTTCGAGAACTCCACGGTCCGTGCGCTGCGTCCTCACTTCGCCGGCGGTTTTGTCATCACAGGCGGCAAGAGCTGGGAGAACGATGCCGGCGCTCCGCTGGTGACGGATCAGGCGACAGTCGAGCCGATCTGGAAAACTGTTGCAGCACGCGCCGAGACGCTTGGTCTGCCCGTTGCAGGCGCCGCCGCAGAAACGACGAACGATCCGGACATCCGCCTTGTGGCCGAAGATGGTCGTGAAATCCGCGCTGTCCGTCATACAGGCAACACCTACAGCTTCATGGTGCCCTCGACGGTCGCCGACGTCCGCATCGTCTCACGCACGTCGCGTCCGTCCGAGATGGTTGGTCCGTTCTGCGATGACCGTCGTGACCTTGGCGTTGTCGTGGGTGAAGTCACTGTCACCAACGGGCGTGATCGCGCCGTTCTGACCGACCATCTCAGCGACGCCGACATCAGCGGCTGGCAGGCCTATGAAGGTGGCGTGGGACGCTGGACTTCCGGCAATGCCCTTCTGTCGCTTGGTTCCGCTGGCGAAGGTCTCTTTGCCCGCATGGTGGAAGTTGAAGTTCTGGTCGCCGGCCCCTATCGCATCGGTGATGCAGAGCAGGCCGCCATTCAGGTCGCCTGATCGGATCTGAAATTTCCGACAGCTATGCCTCTGGTGAAAGACCAGAGGTGAAAAAGGGAGGCATTGCCTCCCTTTTTCATTGGTCGATACTCTTAAGAAAGAGACGCTTCGAAACTCACCTTCTTTGTCCGACATGATTTTTTATTTTCCAGACGCATCCACGAGAAGATTTTTCGTTATGGAAAGCGGGAGAGGCCATACAACACCTATCGTCTGCAGACACAGCCACTTTTTTCGCTGAAATGATCGCAATCAAAATAAAGCCTCTTTTACAGCCTAATGATCGTTTCCCGAGCAACATTCAAAACACCGTCCTCGTGCTTCGTTCATTTCCGCGAAACTGTTTCGCTGCACACTTACCCATTATCGGAGGCGCGTGTCCGAGCCGGAAAAGAGGGTCGGCGACACAGGAGGAAACAGGGACACATGGGTCTGTTCGGCACGATTAAACCCGGCCTGAGGAAATCACAGGCGGCCATTCTGCATCTTGATCTGCTTGGATCCATGGCCGTTCAGATGCTTGACGGAACAGCCCTGACGCCGACAGGCGCCAAGACCCGCGGACTGCTCGCCATTCTCGCTTTGTCAGACCGTCGTCCCGTCACACGGAAAACTCTGGCGCATCTGCTCTGGAGTCGACGTTCCGATGAACAGGCGCGTGCTTCGCTCAGGCAGGAAATTCATAGACTGTCAGAGGCGCTCAGCCCTCTCGGTACGGACATTCTGGACATTCAGCGTCACGCCCTGACGCTGAAACCCGTTCTCACCACCGTTGATGCAGAACGCTATCTCAACGCTTCTCCTTCCGGCATCCTGAAGCTTCCCGAAACCGACGCCACTCTCCTGACCGATCTTGAAGCCGTCGATCCGGCGCTCGATGAATGGCTGGCACAGCAACGCAATCGCCTGCGCCACCACATGACAACGGTTCTGGAACAGGCCGAGTCATCCCTTCCCGATCCGGAACAGCGGATCGCCGCCGCAAACAGACTGCTCCGTCTTGACCGGCTGAATGAAAATGCCTGGAAAACCCTGATGCGCGAGCTGCTCAGGACAGCGGACACCAGCGCAGCACTTCTGGCGGCGGAACAATGCCTTGCAACCTTCCGCGACTCTCTCGCGAATGAGCCGTCCGCCGCGACCAGATTACTGATCGACGAACTGCGTGCCTCTCAGGGCGCAGGCCGATCCAGCTTCCGTTCCGACATACTGTCAGGAAAAGGCGCTTCCCGCGAGGCCGGCTTCTCCTCCGAGAGACCCCGTCACGGCGCGACGAATAGCGCCACGCACACAGCAGAAGGCTGGGGCACAGGCAGCCAGACAATCGCCAGTATCGGATTCTCTCCTCTCCAGCCCGAGCTTCTGACTGCCATCACGCCGGATCTTGAAAATATTCTGGATGAGACAGCCGTCGGTCTTGCCAATCACGGTTTTCTGTCAGTCTTCCCGCCTTTTCACACGCCCCCCATGCGTGAGTCTTCGAAAGTCGAAGCGAAAGTATCCGGCGATTATCTGGTGCAGACCAAAATACAGACCAGCCTTCAGCCCGGCGTCACAGCAGGAGCGCTGAACCAGCAGGTCAGGCTGATCGTCCGTGTGATCGATCAGCGGCGGGACGGCATGATTGTCTGGGCCGAGCGTTTTCCGATCACGCCGGGAAACTGTGACACCGTGGCCGCCCTGCTGACCTCAGAAATCGGCTGGCGAATTACTCTGGCGGAAGCACGGAATTCCGCCAGCCGCCATGCTGATGAACTGACACCTCTCGAAGCCGGACTGAGAGCATTCGCGTTCATCAACCGGAAGGAACCCGCCAGCTTTCTTCCCGCCGAGAAGCTGCTTCAGAGTGCGCTCAGGCGTGATCCCCAACATCCTTTTTTACTGATGACCGCAGCCCTTTTCGGACTTGTCCGTTCCTACGAGCAATGGGCTCCGGAAAGGATTGAGCGTGAACGCGCCGCAGCGATCGAGGCGGCGCGCGGACTGATCCGTGTCATTCCGGAAACGATCACCGGGCGACTGATACTGGCCCGGCTGCTGCTGGACAGGCCATCGGAACGCGAAGCCGGACTGCGTCTGATCGAAGAAGCGAAACCCTTTGCTCCGTCACTGGGTATCACCATCGCAATTGAAGCCTATGCACTGCTGATGCAGGACAGGCCTCTGGAAGCCGCCGCCTCCCTGAAGACCTTCCGCAGAAGTCATCCCACACATCCGTTCGTCGATCTGTTTGATACGGATGTGGCGCTCATCTTCCTGCTGGGCGGCAACTCACGGGAAGCCGTGGAACGGTCACGCATCGCATGCAGCATGTCGCCAACCCGTATCTCCATGCTGACGCTTCATCTGGCCGGCCTTGCTGCGCTTGAGAACGCGGCTGATGAGTCCGTTGTAAATGAACAGGCTGAAGCCCGCGCCCAACTCCTCCGGCTGATGCCAGACTTCTCTCTGGAGACCGTGCGCACTCACTACGCCTACCTTCCTCCGACCCAGCTTTCAGCGTTTCTCGCATTGCTGGAACGTGCCGGAGTTCCCCCCACGCCGCTGGCCTTCACTGGCCGGAAGAAGCCAGCGCTTGGCGGAACCTCTTCAACGGGATATGAAAGCTCCTCAGTCGTACCCAGTTCTTCCGTGCCCTGAATACCAGAAGGTCTTGCACCGGGTGGGGGCGGCTGGCGGGTCTTGCTTCAGGAGTTGCAACACCAAATGGCCACCACGCATGTTCGTCAGTCTTTGTCGCTACCCACCCGCCTCGCTCTTCTGACGCCTGCAATGGCCGTGCTGCTCGGGCTGACCGCCTGCTCAGGCGGCGACAAGGCCAGTGACCTGACCGCTCCCCGGAACCAGCTTCTCAAGGAAGACCGCAGCGCCACAGGCGGCGACGACCAACTCAGCGGCGGCGTGAACGCCTATCTCTGGCGCGGCGCACTGGATACACTGTCCTTCATGCCGATCTCCACGGCAGACGCGGTCGGCGGCTTCATCCTGACCGACTGGTACACCCCTCCGGCGGCTCACGGCGAGCGCTTCAAGATCACAGCCTATGTGCTGGACAAGCGTCTCCGCTCTGACGCCCTGCGGGTGAGCGTGTTCCGGCAGGTCTATGAAGGCGGCGAGTGGACCGACGTGCCGCCGGCCGCGAACACCTCATCCGACATCACCTCCAAGATTCTCGCCCGTGCGCGTCAGCTTCGCGCCGATAACGGCAATAACGACAACTGATCCCGGACAGCCGTCCGCTCCGGTCGGGCTCACCTGAGCCCGGCTTTTTCCTGTGGAACGCCCCAGCGGGGCAGCCCGCATCCTGTTCTTTCCGCCATTCTGGACCGATGCCATCATGACTGCCGACGATACCCCCGCAAGCTACGATTTCCGCTCGGTGGAGACCCGTTGGCAACAGGAATGGGACAAGGAAGGTGTGTTCACCGTTCCCGACGTGCCGCCTGCCGACAAGCCGAAATACTATGTGCTGGAGATGTTCCCCTACCCGTCGGGACAGCTTCACATGGGACATGTCCGCAACTACGCGCTGGGCGATGTCGTCGCCCGTTACAAGCGTGCGCGTGGCTTTTCCGTGCTGCACCCGATGGGCTGGGACGCTTTCGGCCTGCCCGCCGAGAACGCCGCCCGCGAGCGTGGCGTGCACCCGAAGGAATGGACGCTCGCCAACATCGCCGCGATGCGCGAGACACTGAAGCGCCTTGGCTTCTCCCTGAACTGGGATCGCGAGATCGCCACCTGCCTGCCGGATTATTACGGCAAGCAGCAGAAGATTTTTCTCGATTTCCTGAAAGCCGGTCTCGTTGACCGTCGTGAGTCTTGGGTCAACTGGGACCCGATCGACAACACGGTTCTGGCCAACGAGCAGGTCGTGGACGGCAAGGGCTGGCGTTCAGGCGCTCCGATCGAGAAGAAAAAACTCTCGCAGTGGTTCCTGAAGATCACGCAGTTCGCGCCCGACCTGCTGGACAGCCTCAAGACGCTGGATCGCTGGCCGGAGCGCGTCCGCACCATGCAGGAGCGCTGGATCGGACGCTCTGATGGTGCTCGCCTACGCTTCCCGCTGGCGCATCCGCCTGCCGGTTTCAACGAAGACCTGAACGCGGTCGAGGTATTCACCACCCGCCCGGACACGCTGTTCGGCATGTCGTTCCTCGCCATCGCGGCGGATCACCCGCTGGCGGCCAAGGTCGCCGAGACCAATCCGGAAGCGGCCGAGTTCATCGCAGAATGTCGCCGCATGGGCACGTCGGTGGAAGCGGTCGAGACCGCCGAGAAGCGCGGCTTCGACACCGGCCTGAAGGTCAGCCATCCCTTCCTGCCGGACGCCACCTTCCCGGTCTGGATCGCCAATTTCGTGCTGATGGACTACGGCACCGGCGCGCTGTTCGGCTGCCCCTCCGGCGACCAGCGCGACCTCGATTTCGCGCATAAATACAATCTGCCGGTCGTTCCCGTCGTCCTGCCCGCTGGCGAGACACAGGACAGCTTCACCATTACCGACAAGGCATGGACCGGGGACGGCACCATGATCAATTCGGGTTTCCTCGACGGCCGGACCACTGACGAAGCCCGCAAGGAAGCCATCCAGCGTCTGGAAGGACTCGGCGTCGGCACTGGCGTGGTGAACTGGCGTCTGCGCGACTGGGGCGTGTCCCGTCAGCGTTACTGGGGCTGCCCGATTCCCATCATCCACTGCGAAAGCTGTGGCGCGGTCCCCGTGCCGGACGAGCAGCTTCCGGTCGAACTGCCGGAAGATGTGACGTTCGATCGTCCCGGCAATCCGCTCGACCACCATCCGACATGGAAGCATGTGGACTGCCCGAAGTGCGGCAAGTCCGCGACACGCGAGACCGACACGTTCGACACGTTCGTGGACAGTTCGTGGTATTTCGCCCGTTTCACAGCACCACACGCCGCCACACCGACCAACAAGGCGGCGGCTGATGGCTGGCTGGCCGTGGACCAGTATATCGGCGGTATCGAGCACGCGATCCTGCATCTGCTCTACGCCCGCTTCTTCACCAAGGCGATGAAGGCCACCGGCTATCTCGACGTCTCCGAGCCGTTCTCCGGCCTGTTTACACAGGGCATGGTGAATCACGAGAGCTACAAGGACGTGAACGGCGCGTGGCTCTACCCGGAAGAAGTCGTGCGCAGCGGCACGGGTGCGACGCACCACGAAACGGGCGAACCGGTCACCATCGGTCGCGTCGAGAAGATGTCGAAATCCAAGCGCAACACGGTCGCGCCGGTCGCCATCATCGACCGTTTCGGCGCGGACACGGCGCGCTGGTTCGTGCTGTCCGATAGCCCGCCGGAACGCGACATGGAGTGGACGGAAGCCGGGGTCGCTGGATCCGGTCGTTTCGTGCAGCGCCTGTTCCGTATCGTGAAACAGGTGGCCGCAAGCTGCCCGGTCGATGCAGCACCTTCCACCGGCGACATGCCGGAAGCGGTCGATACGCTCCGTCGCACGACGCATCGCACCATCGCTGCTGTCACGGAAGCGCTGGAAGCGTTTACCGTGAACGTCGCCGTCGCACGTCTGCACGAACTGACCTCCGCTCTGGCCGACGCCGAGAAGAAAGCCGGTGAAGACGGCATGGCCTTCGCCCGTCGTGAGGCCGCCCGCACGCTCTGCCTGCTCACCGCCCCGATGATGCCGCATCTGGCGGAAGAGCTGTTCGACACGCTGGAGCCCGGCAATGGGCTGGTGGCTCAGCAGGCATGGCCACAAGCCGATCCCGCGCTGCTGGCCGTCACCCGCGTCAAGCTGGCTGTGCAGATCATGGGCAAGCTGCGCGGCACGATTGAGGCCGAGCCGGACGAGACGGCGGACGCCGTGATCGCCCGCGCCGAAGCCGAGCCAAATGTGGCGCGACTGCTGGAAGGTCAGCGGATCGTCAAGCGCATCCATGTGCCGAACCGCATCGTCAATTTCGTGGTGGCGAAAGCAGGATGATGACCGACCGCAGCTTTCTCTCCCGCTGGCTGCGCAGGCAGGCGGTTCCGATCATGCTCGCCCTCCCGCTCCTTCTGAGTAGCTGCGGTTTTCACGCGCTTTATGAAGACACGAAGCAGCATCCCGGCGTCAGCGAGAAGATGAAGCGGGTCTACATCGCCAGCATCCCCGACCGGTTCGGGCAGATGACCCGTCTGGCGTTGCAGCAGGAATTCGCTGGAGCGGGACCGGAAGATCCCGATGGCTATACGCTGCAGGTCAATCCAAGCATGGAACTCGAATCCATCGACGTGCATGAAGACAATACATCCGGACGCATGCGTGCTGTCGGACGGGCGCATTGGTCTCTCTACACGGTGGAACAGTCACCCCGCCTCCTTGCACAGGGTGAAACCACAACCATGGACGGCATAAACAACACGTTCGAACAGTATTTCGCGCAGAATCTGAACATGGAGACGCTTCAGGCCCGTATCGCGAAGACACTGGCGGAAAGCGTCACGCAACAGGTGGCGATCTGGTTCGAAACTCAGGTTGCAGGCGCAGCCAACAACAAGCCTGCCGCGGTCTTCTATCCCAACACCGACCTGATGCCGCGTTCGGACACGGAACAGCCCGTTGACCGGGCAGGCCCGGACGGCGTGCCTGCCATGGCCACCGGACGTCTTGATCCAAACAATGACGATCCGACCAATTGATCCGATGGCCACTGACCGAATGAGCGTGGAAGCTGTCCCTCCATCGCTTTTCGTTCCGTGGTGAAGATTGATTCCCGCTCGGTCGGGAAAGTGCTGGGCGCGCCGGACAACTGGCGCTTTGTGCTCCTGCACGGTGATGATAGTGGCCTGATCAGGGAACATGCGGCCGCTCTGACACGCCGTTCCGCAGGCTCGCTCGACGACCCGTTCCGGGTCTCCCTGCTCGCCCGCGATGATCATCCCCGTTTTGAGGAAGAAGCGACGGCGCTATCCCTTGATGGCGGTCGCCGGGTTGTCTGGGTGCGTGAAGCGACCGATGGACTGGCGACCGCCGTCACATCGGTTCTCGACAGTCCGGCGAACAGCCTGATCATTCTGGAAGCCGGCGCTCTTCCGGCACGTGGCAAACTCCGCAAGCTGGCGGAAACCCGACAGGATTCCGCCTCCATCGGCTGCTACCCGGAAGAAGGCCGGGCGCTCGAAGGGTCCGTGCGCCGGATGCTGGAAGAGCGACATGTCCGGATCAGCGGCGAGGCGCTGGGCTGGCTGGCCGGCCGCCTTGGCGCGGACCGGGCCGGGGTCCGCAATGAAGTGGAAAAACTGGCGCTCTACGCTGGCGAAAACGGCGAACTGCATCTCGACGATCTGATGCTCTGCATTGGTGATTCCGGCTCGGCCTCGGTCGATGACGCCGTCTTTCTCGCCATGGAAGGCGACAGGGCCGGTGCGGACCTTGCGCTGGAACGGGCGTTGTCCGAAGGCGCGAATCCGGTGGCCGTCGCCCGTGTTCTGCTCAGCCACATTGGACGCCTGCGCCGCGTGAAGGCGGAGCTCGAACGCGGGCAGAGCCGGGCGGACGCCATGAAGGCGCTCCGTCCTCCCGTCTTTTTCAAGAAGCAGCAGTCATTCGAACGGGCGCTGGACGCCTGGTCGCTCCCGGCCCTGCTGGATCTGGCCAGACGGACACAGGCGTTCGAGTTCGCCTGCAAACAGACCGGCTCCATGGACATACTGCTGTGCCGTCGTCATCTGGCCGCAATCGCCGCCAAGGCCGCGCCGGGCCGCCGACGCTGACAGATCAGTCTTCCGCCAGACTGGCATGAGCTTCGGCAGGAGACGCTTCTTCCTCGACAATGACGCCCTCCGCCTCTTCAACCGGTGAGGGACGAGGCGCCAGCAGATCGGCTGTATTTTCCGCAGGCCGTCTTGGCGAGGTCGGCATGTCGCCCATCAGTTCTTCCCGGCGCGGCAGGTCATTGAGGCTTTTCAGACCGAAATGACGCAGAAAGTCGGGCGTTGTGCCCCACAACACCGGGCGTCCCGGCACTTCCTTGCGGCCACGCGGTGCGATCAGTGATTCCTCGATCAGCGTATCAAGCGTGTTCTGATTGACGCTGACCCCGCGAATTTCCTCAATCTCGGCGCGGGTGCAGGGCTGGTGATAGGCAATGATCGCAAGGGTCTCCATCGTCGCCCGCTGAAGCCTGCGTGGCTTGGGCATGACCCGTGTCAGGCGGGGCGCAAGATCGGCGGCGGTGCGGAACTGCCAGCCGCCAGCCACTTCCACCGGCACAACGCCGCGCCCTTCATAACGGGACACAAGGGATGTCAGCACGGCGCGAACATAGGCTCCGATATCATCCACAGCATCGGGGATCAGCCCCTGCCCTTCGAGCAGTCCCAGAACGGCCCGGGCGCTCACGGGATCAGTGCTGGCGAAAATCATCGCCTCCACAAGCCGGACCGCTTCGTCAGAAGGCGTTGTCTGGGCTGGAGACCGCCTTTCGCTCTGAATGAGCGCTGCGATCACAGCAGCCTTTTCGTCCACAGACCCGACAGCTTCGGAAGCAGGGTTTTCCACCAGAACATCTACCTGCGCAGAGATCTGCTGTTCGGCCAGAGGATGGCTCTCCGGGGACAATCCAGCTGGAACGGCGCTGTCTTCGTCCGGTGACTGCATGGTGTCATTCATGCCTCTTCTCCCTGCGGCCTGAGCATGATCCGCCCGAACGCCTCTTCCTGTTTCAGTTCCAGCATGCCGCTCTTGGCCAGTTCCAGACCGGCGATCAGCGTTCCCGCCATCGCCGCACGTCGGATTCGCACGCCTTCGACCTCATCGGTGCCGTCGGGTAGATCCGGCATGAAATCGTCCAGCGCGTTCCAGCCCGGTGGCGTGCTGCCCAGCAGCTTGCGCAGCCGGGCCAGCGCATCCTGTACGGACCAGAACCGGATGGTGCGCGGCGTATAAATCCGATGGCGCGCCGAACGACGGATGACGGCCATATAAGCCCGCATCAGCTGCGGCACGTCGAGCGCCAGACCGGACCGATCGATTTCAACAAGTGTTTCGCTTGCGCCCCGGGAAAAGACATCGCGTCCAAGCTGAGGACGGGCCGCCATCCATTCGGCAGCCGCTCCGATACGGGCCAGCTCCTCCAGCCGGGCGGCGAGAAGTTCCGCCGCATCCTCGGCTTCCTCGTCGGGACCATCTTCCGGTGGCAGCAGCAGGCGCGATTTCAGCCAGGCCAGCCACGCCGCCATGACCAGCCAGTCGGCCGCAAGCTCCAGACGGATCGACCGGGCGGACTCCACAACGGCGAGGTACTGTTCGACAAGCTGAAGGATCGAGATCCTGGCCAGATCGACCTTCTGCGCCCGCGCAAGGTCGAGCAGCAGATCGAGCGGCCCCTCGAATCCTTCCAGATGCAGCAGGGGAGACCGAAGCTCTCCCGCGTCTTCCTGCACTCCTGCCGCGCCATCGCCTTTTTCCGGACCGCATACGCCACGGAAGCCGAAGTCAAGGACCATCAACTCAGGGGCGCAGGACGTTACAGGCATGCCCATGTTCACGCAGGCTGTCACAGAACGACCGGGCGGACGCAATGCTGTCGAAACCCTTCGTGCGCAGACGGTAGAAAATCGCGTTGGTGTGGGTCACCTTCTCGATCACCGGAGAGCGTCCTGCCAGCAGAGCGGGAGAAGCGCTCCTGATCCTGTCCCATTCCTTTAGGGCCGCATCCTGTGAATTGAGAGCCGCAAGCTGGACGCCATAAGGCCCGGAGGTCACGGCAGGAGCTGCCCGGGCTACTTTCGCCGTTTCAGATTTCTCTGCGACCGGCTTCGACTCGGTGCTTGTGGATCTGGCAGTCGGAGCAGCCGGCTTTCTGGCTTCCGGCGCAGCCTCTTCAATCGCTCCGTTACCGGCCTCCGCAGCGGGAGCCTCGTTTTCGGCGGAGGAAGACGCGGTCGTGCTGTCTTCGCTCGGCAGCCCCTTGCCGGGAACCGCTTTTTCCGGATCGACAGGCGTACCTGCCTCTTCCGATGCAGGAGCCTGCTCGCCCCCGGCTGCCGCGGTCTTTTCGTTCGCAGGGGCAGCGTCCTTGCCGGTTGCGTCCTGCGGCGATGCGCCTTCTGTCACGGCGCCCTCTTTCGCAGCAGCGCCATAACGGGCCGCCAACGCCGCCGGGTCAGGCTGCTCAGGAGACGGCGCAAGATGTGTCGCCCCCTGCTGCTCTGTCTCCATGGGCGGCGGCATCATGTCGTTGAGTTCCATCCCGCCCGGATCGAGAGGTTTCTCACGAATGGGTTCGGGAGGCGGTCCAAACACGGGAATGCCGCTCTGATGGTGGCCGATCAACGACCAGCCACCCACGCCAACCAGCAGCAGAGCGCCGAGCCCCACCGCGCCATAGGTCAGCGCGCGCGTCGTCCTGTCCGCAGGCAGAAGCGAGGTGAGCGAAAACGCCCTGGCGCTCCGGTTACGGCGCGGCGGGGCAAGATCGTCGTCATAATCCGTCGCCATGCGCTCGCGGGCACGGCTGAGACGGTCTTCGTGTGGGTTGGGTGGCGGGGAATCGGTCTCGGTCATCGCATTTCCTCGACGGGCTCAACACCCATGACAGCCAGACCGGAGCGGATGGCCATGGCCGTCGCCGCTACCAGCGCCACACGGGCCAGTGTTCCTTCACGGTCATTTTCCTGCAGGAAGCGCAGGGTCGTCTCATCGCGCCCCCGGTTCCACAGCGCATGGAAGTCGGCAGCCAGATCGCCCAGATAGAAGGCGATGCGGTGCGGCTCGCGAGCGGCTGCGGCCCCTTCGATCGTACGGGGCCAGCTCGCAATCCGACGCAGCAACGCAATCTCGGCGTCGGCAATGAGTAATTTGAGAGAGACCGTTTCCAGTGCGGCCGATGTGACGGCCTCCGCTCCCAGCATCTCCTCGGCGGCACGCAGCACCGAGCGGCAGCGGGCATGGGCATACTGCACATAGAATACCGGGTTGTCGCGGGTCTGCGCCACCACGGCATCCAGATCGAACTCCATCTGCGCGTCGCTCTTGCGGGTCAGCATGGTGAAGCGCACGGCGTCCTTGCCGACTTCATCCAGCAGGTCGCTCAGCGTCACGAACGTGCCCGCACGCTTGGACATGCGGACCGGCTGGCCGTCGCGCACGATATGCACAATCTGGCACAGCGGCACTTCCAGCGGCACCCTGCCGTCTGTAAGTGCCTTTACGGCTGCCTTCATGCGGCTAACATAGCCACCGTGATCCGCGCCCAGCACGTCGATCAGCACCTGTTCGCCACGCTCGACCTTATCGAGATGGTAGCCGATATCGTTGGCGAAATAGGTGTTGGTCCCGTCCGACTTGCGGAGCGGGCGGTCCACGTCGTCACCAAATTCCGTCGAGCGGAACAGGGTCTGCGGGCGGGCTTCCCAGTCATCCGGCAGCTTGCCTTTGGGCGGCTCCAGCACGCCTTCGTAGAGCAGCCCTTTATCTTCCAGCGCCTTGATGGCGCGATCGGTCACACCATCCGCCAGCACCTTTGCTTCGGAGGTGAAGACGTCGTGCTTCACGCCGAGCGTCAGCAGGTCTTCTCGAATGCCGTCCATCATGCGGGCGACGGCGAAATCCTTGACCAACGCGAACCACTTCTCGGCGGGAGCGGGTTTTGCGCCGTCCTCGGCGAGGGAAGTGCCGTGCGCTTCGGCCAGAGCCTGTCCGATGGGGATCAGATACTCGCCCTGATATTGCAGACCATTAGGTGTGATGGCGTTGAACGCCTCGGCATCCATCGTCGAGCCGATGGCCTGGAGGTAGCGCCAGTAGGTCGCCCATGCCAGCGCCGCGACCTGATTGCCCGCGTCGTTGATGTAGAATTCCTTGGTGACGTCGTAGCCCGCCTTGGCCAGCAGATTGGCCAGCGCATCGCCGACCACCGCACCACGACAGTGACCGACATGGATCGGGCCGGTCGGGTTACAGGAGACGTATTCGACGTTGACCTTCGTCCCCTTGCCGATCTGCGAGTCACCGAAGCCTTCACCGGCTTTCAGCACGGAGGGGATGACGTCCTGCAGAACGGAATGGTTGAGGGTGATGTTGACGAAGCCCGGCCCGGCCGCCTCGGCGGAGGCGATGCCCTCGACGCCGAGCAGCGATGTCGCGATGTCAGCTGCAATATCGACGGGTTTGCGGCGGGCCGGTTTGGCGGCGATCAGCGCCGCGTTCGTGGCCATGTCACCGTGAGCGGGGTCGCGTGTCGGGGTCAGTTCCACGCGGGCGAGAAGATCCTCGCTGATATCCGGCACGATGCGACGCAGAACATCCAGTACATGTGCGCGGTAACGTTGGAACAGACAGTCAGACATGCGTGCGGGCTCCCCCTTTTTGTTTGGCGCGTTTTTCTTCAGCGCCGTTTGATCCAGCGGATGTCGTCATACAGCGCAATGACGGGAAACGCGACTGCGGTGGAATCGAAAGGACGATAAACCCGATCAGCGTCGCAGATCGGTCGCCAGTTCATCGCCGAAGCCGCCCGCGTCACGGAAAAACTCCCGCAACAGCTCCAGAAAGGCGCGCACATTGGCGTTGGACTGCTGACGCGGCAGCATGACAGCGTAGAGATCGACCTTCTCACCATAAAAATCAGGCAGGATTCGGACCAGCCGCCCGCTGGCTATATCCCGATAAACGTCACTCAGCAGTTTATAGGCGATTCCGCGTCCGGACACCGCCCAGTCATGGATGATCTCGCAGTTGGTGCTGGAGAGCTTCGGGTTCACCGTCACCACATGCTTCTCGTTCTCGTTGCCCACGGCCCATTTGTTGAGGACGGTCATTGTCTTCTGCCGCCGGATGCACAGGCATTCATGGCTGACGAGGTCATCCGGGGTCTGTGGCACCGGTCGATTCTCGAAATAGCTCGGGGAGGCGCAGAGCACCCGTCGCGTGGTGGCGAGAAGCGTGACGATCGATCCGGGCGTGTCGGGCAGACCAAGGCGGATATTGATATCCAGAAGACCGTCGCCCGGGTCGTGTATGCCTTCACTGGCCAGCACGAGGCTGATCTGAAGCTGGGGATAGCGTTCGCTGAACACCTCGATGAATGGCGCGATCTGCCGACGCCCCAGCTCCATCGGCGCTCCGACGATCAGACTGCCCTGTGGTTCGCCACTGGATGAAGCGATCTCGTTTTCGAGTGTGTCGATTTCCGCGACAATGACCAGCGCCCGCTCATAATAGACCTGTCCGGCCTCACTGAGACGAAAAACGCGGGTAGTTCTGATGATGAGCGTCACACCGAGTCGCGCTTCAAGGGTCGCGAGCCTTCGGGAGATGACGGCCGGCGACGTGCCCACGGCGCGGGCGGCGGCGGTGATGCTCCCCGCATCGACGAGGTTGATGAAAAATCTCAGATCGCTGGCTTCGCCCTGCATGTCACTGGTCCATTGTTGCGTCAGCTGAAAAAGCGTTTTGTTTTTAAGACCGCTACCGGATCACCATTTCTTGAGCGCATACTCCACTCAAATCAGAGGAGTTATGACGTGAATATCGTTCAGGAGAAAAGTCCCAAGACGGCAGAGCTGAAGTCTGCTGCGACAGACGCCGTCGTTTCGGATGAAAAAAACAAACATTTGTCTGAGCTGGTTGGCGAGGACCTCAAGAAAGCACTGATCGGCACATGGCAGCTTGTGTCCTACCAGGTTGAGTTGCAGGAAACGGGTGAATTCATTGATGCGATGGGCGCGACCCCGCGCGGTCGTGTCATTTTCACGCCCGACAACTGGGTGGCTTTCAATCTGGAAGGCAGCAACCGCACGCCCGCGGAAACCGTGGACGATCATCTGGCGCTGCTGAACACGCTGGTGGCCTATATCGGTCGTTACCGCATTGAAGGAAACCAGTGGGTCACCACGGTGGAGACCGCCTGGGCGCCGCAGTGGGTCGGCACCGAACAACGCCGCACGGTGACGGTGGACGGCGAGTTCGCCAGCGTCATCACGCCGTGGCGGAAAATGCCTAACTGGGGTGGCGGCAAGATGTCCCGCAGCATCATCCGCTTCCGCCGGGCTCATTAAAGCATTGCTCCATCATCGCACCGGCAGGCTTGGCTCCGGTGCGATGATGACCAGCAACGAAGCAGTCTGACGCGGTCATTTTTAAATGAGGTGCGAAAGCTTCGGGGGCGACGATATGCAAGGCGCGTGAGCCAGGCGGAAAGGTCGATCGCTCCATGAAGAGGGGACGAAACGTTTCCTCCACTATTCGATAGGTGCTGTCATTACAGCGATCAAAGGAAATTGTTGATTTAAGAAATTTCCAATCAATCCTTCTCTACGCAGTAAGACCAGCGTCGTTTGGAATAACAGATTGAACCCGTGTCGCCAGTTCAGTGTTCTTAACAAAGTTCGTGGTTTTCAAAGCAACCTCGGAGCCTGTCTCGGATGAAATCCAGCATTCCTGAGGCCCATCCACTTCAAAGCTGTCAGTTTAGAGCAATGATCGGTTCATCGAATGAATCGGGATGGTGTGTCCCTACAGATCTTAAGCGGTGACGAGCTCTTTCCTTATTCTTTCAAGAATGAGCGAACCATTTTTCTGAAACGTATCCTGACCATAGTGCGTTCTTACCTCATGCATGGCCTGTTTTCCCAATCGTTCCAGCATAGAGGGGTCAGAAAATATCTTTTCAAGACTGGAACAGATCGTTTCAGGCAGAACATCCGTCAAGACAAACCCTGTTTCATGGTCACGCACACTTTTCTGAAGTTCTCCGACGGGTGTGGCGATGACCGGAAGACCTGCCGCCATGGCTTCATGAGCCGCAAGACACATTCCCTCAAATAATGATGGCTGGACATACACATGTAGGCCACCAAGAAAGGCCGCCGTATCCTGTTTCGATAAAAGACCGACCAGAGACACTTCATTTTGCATCTCGTAGCGATTGATCATGCCCTGAAGTTCAGCTCTCTGGTGTCCTTCTCCGACAATCGTAAGGCACACACGGTTTGCCAAACCGGGGTTTATTTCCCGAAAAAGGTGCAATCCTTCCAATAGAACGAAATAATTTTTCTGCTCCGTCAGCCTACCGATGCTGCCCAACCGCAGCATCCCCTCACCCTTCCAGTAATCTGGAACCGAGACCGAAGTATCGCAGCAATAAAGCGGCCAGGACATGATGTGATTTTTCGGCACACCCACATCGGTTTCCAGAAAGTTTGCCACAGTAGGAGAATCCGCAATCCAGAGCTCTGAGCAATTTTGAATGGCTTTGGTATAGGATCGAACAGTTGCACTATGTTTCCAGCTGACAACAGGAACACCTGTCAGCTTTCCTGCGATCTGGCCGACAAAAGTCGCTGCGCTCAGAGAGGTCCAGACAACATCCGGCTTTGACCTGCGAATTATTTTAACAAGGCTGATTATATTTCTTATTTTACTGCGTTTTCGATTTGCCATGACTGTGTAGGAAAGCCCGGCTTCATCCAGACGCCCGGCGCCCAGCATATCGCGTGGCTCACAGCTTACGATATCAACAGTATGTCCACATTTCTGAAACACTTCAACAATCTGAGGAATAACAAACTGAGTGCCGCCATTCTCAAGACTCGTAATTAAATAAAGGATTTTCACAATTTAAATATAACCTTTTCGAGGAGCCTAGGATAATTCCGTATTGTCTCCATCGATGAACAAAAATGATATCCATCAAATGCACCTTATATATTGGGTTCGGTATTTTACAATTATATTCGCATGGATGCATCGCTCAGAATATTTAGATCTTCACCAAGTGGTCAACGCTGCTTCGGGCGCTAATCGAGAAGGTCGTGCTGACGCCCGGCCCGAACCGGGGCGAGGTCGACGCGATGCTGTATGAAGAACTGGGGACGATCCTAAATTGGATCGAGCGGCAAGCCATTGGAAAGGCTGAAAAAAGAAACACTCCCGGAGCCAGAGCTTCGGGAGTGTCGGTATCGGTGGTTGCGGGGAACCGCACACTACGATCCCGGCAAAATGTGGCGAATGGTCATTCGCAAGCGTCGTTGGTTGCGGGGACACGCAATTACCGATTTCCACATTCGCTTCAGGCTGCAGTATAGTTACATAATATCAATTAGTTAGCCGCAATCCCAACCATCAATGACACGCAGTCGGATACGCTCCTTGCTCCGCTTGGCGTCGCCCCCCTCAACGATCACACAAACGAAGCTTTCCCCGTGAACGATGATCAGGCATCGATGCCAAGACAGGTTTTGGCGAATTTCAGAGCGTCGCAATAACCTCTCGCGCAGAGGCAATGGCTTTTTCGCGAGCGTCCGCTCCGAGAGCGACACCCTCTGCCAGCACAGTTGTAATCTCCATGATTCCGATGAATCCCAGGACCGCGCGCAGATAGCTTTCCTGATGTTCCATGCCTGCCGCTGGGCTGCCCGACGAATAATGGCCACCTCGGGCCAGAGCCAGAATGACCCGTTTATCGCCGGCCAGACCAACTGGCCCATTGTGAGTATAGTGAAACGTCTTTCCCGCGACTATGATGCGATCGATCCAAGCCTTAAGCTGGCTCGGAATGGTGAGGTTATACATCGGCACACCAATAACGATTGTTTCGGCAGCGAGAAATTCCGTCAGCACCCTACCTCCAAGGTGCAGATCCTCCTGCAATGCCTGATCGTGCTGAACGTCCGCATTCTGCCCAGCAAGATAGCGGCCGGTCAGATTCCCAATCGGACGTGCCGCCAGGTCATGATAGATGACCTCAACATCTCCCCTTACTTTGAGATGAGCGACGATTTCAGCCGAGAGAATACGGCTGACCGAGTTCTCTCCAAGAATGCTTGAATCAATATGAAGCAATTTCAAGGTGTCATCTCCTGAATGACCAATTACTCCTCTGGCGGGAGCAAGGTCGGTGAGAAAAGATCCTTACCCAGCACGCTGAGCCGGGTAGCTCCCGGCGAAACTACGCTGCTGGTGTCCTGTCGGCATATCTGAAGGCGTTTACGCTATCCCGTACGCCTTCCAGAATGTGGTCACGGCATTACTTGCCCACTGATCAACCTGCGCTTCTGAGGGCTTGGCATGCGGATGGGTCAGGCACTGGATCTGCGGTTCCCCCCGAACGAGATTGGTAAACTGAGCGGCGGCCGCATCACGCCCGATCTGGCTCAAGTCAACCTCTCCCGCTTCGATCGCCTCAGCCAAATGCAGGGAGACGACACCCTCAATCACATTCGGTCCCGCGAGATAAAAAACTCTGGCGAGATTTGGAAAAGACGGTGCTTCGGCGACCACGACGCGAAACAGCGACAGGGTATCGGTGGAAAGCACGATACGCAGATAAGCGCGCGCGATTGCGGCAAGACCGGCTCGAAGGTTCCCCTTCTGGCTGCTGATCGCCCTTACCTTACTTGCGTGAGCGGCGCATTCAGCTTCGATAACGGCGACGAAAAGTGCCTCTTTGTTAGGCTCAGGACCCATTGATTTGATTGCGTAAGTCTGATTCAGGCTCTGCGAGGAGACTGGAAATGAGCGACCTGTTTTGGCTGACGGATGAACAGATGGATCGTCTGCGGCCCTTTTTCCCAAAGCGCCACGGTAGAGCCCGTGTTGATGACCGTCGCGTGTTGAGCGGGATCATTTTTGTGAACCGCAATGGTCTACACTGGCGTGATGCACCCCGGGAATACGGTCCACACAAGACGCTCTACAACCGCTGGAAGCGCTGGGGCGACATGGGTATTTTCATGCGGATGATGGATGGCTTATCTGCTGCAAGTGCCGAGCCCCGGACCATCATGATTGATGCGACGTATCTCAAGGCGCACCGCACGGCTTCGAGCCTGCGGCTAAAAAAGGGGATCTAGGCCGCCTGATCGGTCGCACCAAAGATGGTATGAATACCAAGCTGCATGCGATCACAGATCAGAACGGACGACCGCTGAGCTTTTCCATGACGGCGGGACAGGTCAGCGATTATACCGGTGCCGCTGCTCTGCTGGACAGTCTTCCTATGGTACAGTGGATGCTGGCGGACCGAGGTTATGACGCCGACTGGTTCAGAGACGCCCTGGAAGAGAAAGGGATAAAGCCCTGCATTCCAGGACGGAAATTTCGCGGAAAACCGGTCAAATACCATAAGAGGAAATACAAACGTCGCAACCAAATCAAGATTATGTTCGGAAAGCTCAAGGACTGGCGGCGGGTCGCAACACGCTATGACAGATGCCCAAATGTCTTCTTCTCCGCCATCTGCCTCGCCGCAACCGTCATCTTCTGGCTATGAGTCCTGAGCCTAGGTTAGCATACCCGTGAACGCAAAATTCTAACGCGGCCGCACCTACTTACAACCCCAAAGGACGCATTTCGCGGATTAAGCTGATCAGCAAGCGCAGTGCATTGGGCACCTGTCGCCGACTCGAATAGTATATCTGATAACCTGGCCCTATAGTTGCCCAATCTGCAAGGACAAGCTGCAACTCGCCGCTCTTGATATAGGGGAGCAGGGCAGGCTCCGCCGCGTACATGAGGCCGGCTCCAGCAAGCGCGAAAGCGAGGTTTGCTCTAGCCCCGGTGACGATCGTGTCGCCCGCTACCGGCACGGAATATTCACCGTCTGGCCCCATGAACTCCCATTGGTAGAGGCGATCGTTGCCCAGCCGGTAGGCAAGACAGCGATGGTGCTGAAGATCCTCGGGCCGCTCGGGCCTGCCGTGCCGCTCCAGATAGGTTGGCGAAGCCACGACAACCCAACGGATGTCAGCCGAGAGACGCCGTGCGATCATGTCCTCGGGAACTGTGCCACCATGGCGGATACCTGCGTCAAAGCCCTCGGCTACGACGTCAACAAAGCGATCACTAGAGACAATCTCCAACTGAATCTCGGGATAGCGTTCGATGAAGGTCGGCATAACGGGAGCGAGCAGCAACGCCGCCGCGTCGTCCACCACATTCATACGGATGCGTCCCGCTGGTGCATCTCGATAGCGATTTAGGGCGTCGGCCGCCTGCTCGATCGCCTCGAAGGGGCCGGAGATCGACGCCAGCAACTCCTCCCCGGCAGCGGTGATGACGACGCTACGACTGGTGCGATTGAACAGGCGGACGCCTAGTCGATCCTCCAACCCCCTCAATGCATGACTGAGCGCCGACGTGCTGACGCCAAGTTCATTGCTTGCGGCGCGAAAACTCTTACGCCGCGCAAGCGCGAGGAAATAGGTGAACGCAGAGACGTCGGAGCGACTAATGATCATCCTTTATTGTACGGCCACGCCCTCGACGGTGCAAATCTCTTGTGTGTCCACACACGAGGCTGCGGTATGCCGCCCGCTAGCGAAAGCGACCAGGGCTGCGGCAACAAGAATCGCAGTGCTGAACAGGAAGGGGGCAACGGGACCGAAAGCGTCGAAAATGATGCCTCCGAACGACGCGCCGCTGGTAACACCAACCTGTGCAGCCGCAACCATGAGGCCACCACCAGGCTCGGGATTGACGGACGAGCGCGTCACCCAAGTCCACCAGACAACGTTAGCGCCCGTCGAGACGCACCCCCATACGGCGAGCAAAGCTGCAGCCACAATCGTCGTCTTGCCCACGACCGCGAGACTGAACCCTGTCGCAGCCATGATGCACGACAGGATCGCGATCGTTCTGTGGAGACGCTGACCGATTACACGGGTCACGAGGATCGTGCCGACAAAACCCATACCGCCAACAATCAGCAGCATGACCGAGACAAGTCTCGTGCTTGCGCCCGTAACCTGTTCGAGAAACGGCCGCAAATAAGTATAGAGTGAGAACTGGCCGCCGAAGAACATCACGACGCCGACGAAGCCAATCGCGATACCCGGCTGGCGCAGCAACGCAATCATGCCGCCTGTGTCCATGCGCGGGCGCGCTGGCAAGGTTGGCACCGAAACAACCTGCCAAATAACCGCGATCAGAGCGAGCAGCACCATGCAGAAGAAGGCACCACGCCAGCCGATGAAGCTGCCGAGATAGCTGGCGAGTGGCGCTGCCAACGCCGTTGCCAGCGCGTTGCCGCCATTAATGATGGCGAGTGCGGTGATGGCGGAACGCTCTGGCACGAGGCGGGTCGCGGCAGCGGCCGAGAGGGACCAAAAGCCGCCAATCGCGACGCCAAGCAGCAAGCGGCCGGCGAGCAACACCATGAAGGTTGGGGCAAACGCGATCAGCAGCCCCGAACCGATCATCAGCGAAGTAAGACCGATCAGCAGCCGACTTCGATCGGTGCTGCTGAACAGGCGTGCAATCGAGAGGCTGGTGACGAGCGCCGACGCGGAGCAAACCGAGACGGCCTGTCCGGCCTGACCTACGGTCAGGCGCAATTCGTTGGCGATCGGGCTCAAGAGGCTGACAGGCATGAACTCGGATGCGACCAGTACAAAGGTGCTGAGCGCCATCGCATAGATCCCGCCCCATGCAGCGGGGCGGCCGCTCAGGGCGCTCGGGTCTCTGCGCGAAGAGGCAACGTCTGATGCGGCTGACATGGGGTGCTTCCCTTCGATTAGTGGATAGTCCGCGTTGTAGACACGCCGACCATCGATCCGATCAACTCCGGCGCGAGCCGTCGGCATTGATCTTGCCGCCATAGACCGGGAACTGACTGGCTTCGCCATAGTCCTTGATCGGCTCGACGTTCTTCAACACGTTCATGTCGGTTTCGGAAATCTCGAAGTCGACTTCGGCATTGTTGCGCATATGCGCGGGTGTCGCCGTGCGCGGCAACGGCACCGTGCCGAGTTGGAGGCAATAGCGGATGCAGAGCTGCGGTACGGAGACGCGATATTTTCCGGCAATCGCGGCGATGTCCTCACGGTCAAGAATCTTACCGTGCGCGATCGGCGAGTAGGCTTCGACGAGGACGTCTCTAGACTGGCAATAGTCGATCAGATCGAACGGTGTATTGCTGACGTGTGCAAGGATCTGATTGACTACCGGTGCTACGGTACCGTTCTCGAAAATGTTGTCCAAATCGACCTTCTCGAAATTCGAGACGCCGATCGTCCGCAGCTTTCCCGCTTTGTGCGCGTCTTCAAGCGCACGCCATGCTTCGAGATTACCTTCGAAATAATGGTCGCCCTCGCGGAACTCACTCCATGGCTGTGGGCTATGGATAATCATCAGGTCAAAGTGATCAAGGGCGGCTGTCTGCAACGAGCCGTCGATCGCCACCCTGGCGGCGTCATAACTCTTGCAGGCAGCATCAAGCTTGGTGGTTACGAACAACTCGTCACGGGCAATGCCGCATGACCTTACGCCATCGCCGACGCCACGTTCATTGCCATAGCCTTGGGCGGTATCGAAGTGGCGATAGCCGATCCGGGCTGCGTCACGCACGGCCTGTGCGGCCTTGTCGTCGTCGATCAGCCATGTACCAAGTCCGAGCTTGGGAATCTCGACGCCGTTCGACAGGGTATAGGTTTCGTTCAAAATCATTTGGCACCTTTCAATATAAGATAATCTCGCATCAACCGTTGGTTGAAGCGAAGTCGATGACGAAGCGATAGCGGGCTTTCTTCTCAAACATCTTGTTCCAAGCATCGTCTATCGCAGTTGGGGGAACCATGGTGACTTCTGGAAAAAGACCCTGGTTCGCGCAGAAATCCAAAAGCTCCTGCGTTTCACGAACTCCGCCAAGCATCGAACCGGAGAAATTCTTGCGGCTCCGCACCAGGGTCATCTGCGCAACCTCACTTGGCGTCATCTGCTTCCCAACGCCGACCCGGCACAGCGTCCCGTCCACGCGCAGTGTATCAAAGAACATATCAAGCTTGTGAGCGTAGGGATTGGTGTCGAGAATGAATTGAAAAGTCCGATTGTATTTCGACAAGTCAGTATTCTCGTTGTAAACGACGACATCCTTTCCTCCCATGCGGTGTGCGTCACTCACCTTGCCGGGCGACGTGGTGAAGACCGTGACCTCAGCTCCCATTGCATTGGCGAGCTTGACAGCGATATGCCCAAGACCGCCGAAGCCGATCACGGCAACCTTCTGGCCAGGTCCGACACTCCAGCGCCGCAGCGGCGAATAGACGGTGATGCCCGCACACAGCAGAGGGCCAGCCACGGCGAGGCCCATCGACACAGGGATTTTGAGGATAAAATCCTCATCGACGACCATCAGGCGTGAATAGCCACCCTGGGTAATTGTGCCGTCCACATCCTTGTCGCCATAACTCGTAATCAAACCCTCGCAATATTGCTCAAGGCTCGACTGGCACTCGCCGCAATGGCGGCAGGAATTGACCATCGGCCCGATACCGACGCGATCTCCCAGGCGATGCTTGCTGACGCTCGATCCGATCGCGACGACTTCGCCAGCAACTTCATGTCCTGTAATCAGAGGGAAAAGGGCCTTCCCCCAATGTTCGCGGACCGTGTGCAGGTCGGAATGACAGATGCCGCAATAGTGAATCCGCACGGCGACATCTTTCGGACCGAGCGCGCGGCGATTGAATTTCATCGGCTTGTGCGGCCCGGTGGGCGCATAGGCGGCCATGCCCTCGGTCGGGAAGGGGCCGTTGCCGAGTGAGATTTCGCCGGCTTCGGCAGCGCGTGCAGTCGAACTGACCGCCCCAATGAAAGCAGGGACCGCAGCAAGGCCGGCAGCCCCGAACAGTAGCTTGCGGCGATCGGTTGCCAGTGATGCGTGGCGGTGGGCCATGTCGTTGCAGTTGGCAGACATTAGGGGGTCTCCTTGGTCAGATTGTCAGGCCGCCGTCGATGACAAAGACCGCGCCAGTGGTATAGGTAGCCGCATCGGAGCAAAGCCAAAGGAAAGTGCTGGCGATCTCATTGGCTTCGCCGGGGCGGCCCAGCGGGATGCGATCAAAGAACTGATCCGCGCCATGCTCATTATCGGCTGTCATTCGCTCGAAGATTTTTGTCTTGGAAAGGCCGGGCGCGATGACGTTCACCCGCACATTGTCGGAGGCATAATCCAGCGCAGCGACCTTGCTGAGCCCAATGACTCCGTGCTTGGCCGCGACATAGGACGCCTGCCGAGCGAAGCCACGTACCCCGGCGGTCGAGGACGTATTCACGATGACGCCGCCCTGCTTTGCTATCAGGGGCAGTTCGTGCTTCATGCAGAAGAACACGCTCGTCAGGTCAGTGCTGATGATGCGGTGCCATTCCTCGGTCGGAAGGTCGGCAATCCGGGCTTTGTGGTCCTCGACACCAGCATTGTTGAACGCAAAGTCGAGACGCCCATAGCTATTGGCTGTGCATGCAACCGCCGCCTGCACCTCGTTCTCGTTCGCCACGTCACACCTGATCGCCAACGCCGCACCGCCCGCCTTCTCGATCAGGTGAGCGGTCTCTTCGACGCTAGGGCAATTCTGACCAATCAGCGCGACGCGCGCACCCTGCTGTGCAATCCCCAACGCAGCTGCACGGCCAATACCGCTTCCCGCGCCGGTAATGAAGGCTACTTTGCCACTGATCTCATTGCCGTGCATCCTGCTGCTCCTGATCTGTGCGCCCCTCTTGAGCGCGGTGCCTCCGTCAGGAGCGAAGGGGGGGAGCCCCAACCATCGATCGAACGGCCTCAAAATCGTACATCTTGGGAAAATGAATCGTTCGAAAGCTAACCTGATCGATGGCAATCGACTTGACGTGCACGATGACGGGAACAGTAACGCCTCAACTGTCGCCCCACCCCATCCTTTTAATTCAATGAACCGTTGAATTTTATTCAAACGACTAAGCAGATTCATCCAAGCCGCTCGCGCCACCCTGCGGCAAGCGCACTACATGCCGGCCCATCGTCGCCATGAGCTTCAACCCGGACCTCAAGCCTGCCTATGACAACAGGTCGCATTTGGGTCACGGGGTGGCCAGCCGCACTCCTTGCGAAGTGGGCTTAGTGGGAAAGCGATGCTCCTTCCCTTTTTGGGATCTTGGATATTTTTTCTGCTCCACCACAGACATTGCATGGTGTATAATCGGATCCAAATGTCAAATCTTCAAAGCTCCCCAAACCCCTGCCCTCCCCGTGATCTCGGAATAAAGCGATTAAGCTTACCAGAGACGCTGGCTGCCTCCTTGCGAGAACGAATTATCGGCGGCGAATTTCGCGAAGGGGATCAGGTCCGCCAGGAGGCGATCGCGAGTGAATATAAGGTCAGCCGCATGCCTGTTCGCGAGGCACTTCGACAGTTAGAAGCCGAAGGTTTGGTTGAGTTGCAGACCCATAAGGGAGCAATCGTTAAAATTCTTCCGCTTGAGGAAATCGCGGAATTATTCGATTTGCGGGTATTATTAGAATGTGATGTTTTGCGTCTGGCGGTGCCCCGCATGACCGAGGTTGACCTCAAGAAATCAAGCGCGATCTTAGCGCAGTTGGAAGATGCCTACAAAAAGCGCGATGTTGCAACGTGGGGCTCCTTGAATTTCGCTTTCCACGAAAGCCTATATGCTCCGTCCGGACGTGTACAATCGCTCAATGTCATTCGTACGCTGAATATGCAGACGGATCGGTATATCCGGATGCAGCTCCTGATTTCCAAGTCAATTACACGGGCGGAGGAGGACCATCGGAAGCTTCTACGCCTTTGCCGCCGCCGTGATACAGAGACCATAGTGGCGTTTCTGGAGCAACATATTCTTCAAGCGCGCGAAGACCTTCTGGAAATTGTAAAAGAGCGGCGAGGTACATAAATGCCGGACACAATAAACCTGCCCCTTCTTCAAGTCGTCGGCAAAAATGTGGATTTGGGCGGCCACCCACCTTTAGACCGCCCCCTAACCTGACTCTGTACTTCCCATTTCAGATTATACGCTGCCAATCGCATGAAATAAAATGGTGTGAGTCATCAAATATGCATTGTCATATATAGATCAGACGAATTTATTTCATACAATCAGGGGCAATATTATTATATCCACACCTCTCTCCCCATAAATACATAATTACAGAAAAAAGAGCGCCACATGAAGTAAACTCACCCCAAGACAAGGAAATGTGGCCATTCAGTTGTCCAAGCCAAGAAAGAAACAGAATCCCGGAGTAATAAGAGACAATCCAAACGCTACCGCGCCGATTTGCTACGAGCATTTTGCGTATTTTGGAAGAGCGACGACCGAGCAACAGAAAAATCACGGCGCAGATCAATTGCACCGCAAACAGCCAACTCACGATTTTCCAGCCGGTCCAAAGGACAATCATCGTGGCAATAGCAAAACAGATTGGACCGAGTATGGACAAAAGGCGAAGTCGAAACGGACGGTCGAGGGACGGAAGCGTCCTGCGCAATGAGGCTGCTGTGATGGGGGCTAGTGCATAGCTCATCATCTCTGCCGATGACACAACACCAATAAGGGCTTCCCACGACGGAAATGGAAGAGTCCAAATCACAGCCAAGGCAAAGGTTAACCAAAGGGCCGGAAGAGGAACACCCGAATCATCATCAACATTTCTAAAGTAATGAAAGAATGTTCCTTCCGATGCCCACGCATAAATCAATCGGGGGGTGCTGCTCATATAGACGTTCGCGGCACCTATCGGCGAAAGCACCGCATCACAGACGATCAGGACAGCTAGCCATGTCAATCCAAGGGAAATAGCTATGTCGTGGTAGGGGGAGTTCAGCTTGTGATCAACCGCCCTCCAGCCGTCGGCTAGGTAAATGTGCGGCAAGCTACCGACGAACGCAGCCTGCAGGGCAGCATAGGCAAGCATTGACATAACGACGGACCCGATCATCGCGATCGGGATCACTCGTTGTGGGTTTTTAACCTCACCTGCGACCGAAATAATTGGCGTCAGCCCCAAATAGGCGAAGATCACGCCACCGGTGGAAATGGCCGTTTCCAAACCTTTTATACCAGATGGTGCAAAACCGAAACTTTTATAGTTGGTAAGGCGGAAATGAACAAAAAGGGCTATAACAACAAATGTAGGGACTACGAATTTGAATACGGTAATAACATTATTTGCTTTGGCAAATTTTGAAATACCGCTCCTGTTCAGTAAGAACAAGAGACAGAGGAGAGCCAATTGGGCGAACCAGCCGACCAGGGTCGGATTTCCCTCAATATCCCGGTTGAGCGAGGGAACCCACACCGCAGCATACTGTCGCGCGGCGACTACCTCGATTGATATCAAGCTGGATAAGGCAATAACTGTGACAAGGGAGGTCAGGAAGCCGGGCAAAGGACCATGGGAGTAAGCGGGATATCTTACCGGCCCTCCTGCAGTAGGAAGTGCTGCGCCTAATTCGCAATAAACGAGGCCAAGGATAAGAACGGCGAACCCGCCTATGACCCACGAGATCACACCCGCAGGTCCAGCAAGCGAGGCCACGTGCGACGCGGCAAAGAGCCACCCCGAGCCAAACATGGAACCGAATCCGATCATCAGAAGATCGAGAAGTGAGAGACTCCGCTTAAAACATCGAGACTCATGCATCATCGCGTCAGATTTCCTGCCCACGGTTCATTACGATTGGCCGACGCCTCCGCGGCCTTTTAGCCTTGGTCAGAAAAATAGTTTCAACTCATGCAGCAATGTATGAGCTATGAACTGAACCCTGACCGCTTTTAAAAGAAACAAGCTGGAGCGCCACGTGCGCTCCAGCTTGTCAAGCATACTAATTAATGGGGGCAAGCGCGCTAATTGCATCTTTGATGGTTCTAACAACGAACTCGCGTTCTTCACCGACAAGTGCCAGACGCGGTGCGCGCGTCCACTCTGGCGCACCGTAGACTAAATGCTCTGCCAGCTTGATGTACTGCACCAGCTTCACGTGAGTATCCAGATGGAAGGACGGAGTAAGTATGTGATACAGATTGCGAGCCTCGCTGTATTTCTCCTGCGCACAAAGATTGAATATCTTAACACACTCTGCTGGCCACACATTCGTCATGCCGGAGACCCAACCGGTGACGCCAAGGGCGCTGCTTTCGACGATAAGATCGTCAACGCCGCAGAAGACGTTAAAGCGAGCGCCGAACTCAATAAAGGTATCGGTGACACGACGAATGTCGCCGGTTTCTTCCTTGATGCACTGGATCGTCGGGCAGCCGACCAAGTCCCGCAGAACTTCGGCCGTCACATCGACGCCATAGGCAATCGGATTGTTATAGATCATGATCGGAAGCGAGGATGCTGAAGCGATCTCCTGGTACCAGATTGCCGTCTCACGAACATCGGTTTTGTAGCCAAGGCTCGGAAACACCATCAAACCCTGCGCGCCGAAACTCTCATAAGCTTTTGCGTTGGTTTTTGCCGTTTCTAGGGTAATTTCAGCCAACCCGGAGAGCACCGGAACTCGTCCGGCAGCTGCCTCAACGGCCGCACGAATGACGGATTCACGCTCGGCCAGAGATAAAGAAGCGTTTTCGCCCAGCATGGGCAGCACGATGACTCCCGAGACGCCATTCTTGATAAGGCGGTCAATGCTGTATTTCGTGGCATCCAAGTCGACTGCCCCGTCCTGCCGCATCTTCGTCGTGACGGCGGGGAACACACCCTTCCATTCGATCATCAGGTTTCGTCCTTCACTGGGTTATCGAATTTTGTAGTATTGGATCCAATCTACATAACGCGAATAAGCACATGCCACTTTATGACGCAAGCGGAATTTTCTCCTCAAGCAACGCCTCGTCGTAAGGCCTACGAGCAATTTTCTGACAGATGGCGAGATTGGCTTCATGACACAGCCGGCCCAAGGAACGATCTCTGGGAATACACTCGGGATATGATCCGAGCCGTAAAGCGCCTTATTCTCTCTGACTCTCTTGTGAAATTGCCACGCGAACGCATTCGCAGTTGTGAATTAAAGGCAGGGAAGCAGATCATCCAATAAGCGCTCGCATCAAAATACGAAGTCAGCGGATACTAAGGCCTTCCTGTGACACCACGTTATCGAGAAAGGTCAAAATCTTAAGTGGGTTCTCGCAGGCCGACTTCACAAAACAAAGCGCCAACAACAACGCCCCGTCGCATATTAAATTGTAGATTGTAAAATTGGATCCAATGTAATAACCTACCTCATCTGATTATCGAACTAGTCTAGGTATTCCCCTGCGGAGGACGTCTTGAATATCAACCACGTCGCAGTCATCGGCTCAGGCATCATTGGCCTCGCCGTGGCTCACCACTTGATTGAGGCCGGCCTGCGCGTCACGGTCGTTGACCGGGAGCCATCTGGAGATAAGGCGTCCTTTGGGAACGCAGGCGGCATAGCCGTGTCTGAAGTCATCCCCGCGTCGGTACCTGGCCTGATCTGGCGCGTGCCAGGATGGCTGCTCGACCCTCTTGGACCGCTGGCGCTCCGGCCTGCCCACGCACCGAAACTGATCCCTTGGCTCGTCCGTTTTTCCCGTGCCGGCACTCGGAAAGAAATGCGGCGTATCGCCCAGGCGTTGGCGGCTCTAAATCTTCGGACCTACGACGATCTACTGCCGATGCTGGAAGCGCACGGCCTTTCCAATGAACTACACCGACGCGGCGCACTTACCATCTATGAGACAGACGAAGGTTTCCGCCGCGATCAGGCCGACTGGATGCTCCGACGCGAACTCGGAGTTTTCTGGGAAAAAGTCAGCGGACCGAAGCTCCGGGAGCTGGAACCAGCTCTCGGCACCGCAGCGAACCACGCAATTCTAACGCCTCAATGGTCCCACATCAACGATCCTAAGGTCCTGATGGACCGTTTGCGCAAGTCTTTAAGTGCGCGAGGCGTGGCTTTTTCGACGGGTGAGGTAAGACACGTTGCCGACACCTCGTCAGGAGCACGAATCCTGTTAGCTGATGGTACAACCATTGTCTCCGATCGCGTGGTGGTGGCGGCTGGTGCCTGGTCAGGTTTGCTGTCGAAACAGCTTGGCGATCCAGTCCTTCTCGAGAGCGAACGCGGCTACAACACCACCATCGTGAATTCTGGTGTTTCCCTAGAACGCGAGATCATCTTCGCCGAACGAAAGTTCGTCGCAACTCCGTTGTCATGCGGTCTGCGGATCGGTGGCGCTGCAGAGTTTGGAGGACTTGATGCCGCGCCAAACTATAAGCGATCCAAGGCATTGGTAAAACTCGCGAAGATTTATCTGCCTGGCCTGAACTCTACCGAAGGCGTCAACTGGGCTGGTCATCGCCCAGCAACGCCCGACAGCCTACCGGTCATCGACAGATCAAAGCACGCTCCCCATGTCTTTTACGCGTTCGGGCATGGACATCTCGGTCTGACGCAGGCGGCGACGACCGGACGCTTGGTGGTCGACATAATTTTCAATCGCACTCCGCCGATCGACCTATCCCCCTACTCTGTCAGTCGTTTTGCCTGAGCCCGACAGGAGCAATCGCCATGCCACCCCACACTTTCTTTTGCGTTGATGCCCATACTTGCGGCAATCCGGTACGAGTCGTAGCCGGAGGCGCCCCAACACTCCCGAATGTTCCAATGGGAGAAAAACGCAAGATCTTTGAACGCGATCACGACTGGGTCCGCCGCGCGTTGATGTTTGAGCCGCGCGGACATGACGCGATGTCAGGAACTATCCTTTATCCCTCAACACGTGATGATTGCGATGTTGGCGTACTGTTCATTGAGGTCAGCGGATGCCTGCCTATGTGCGGCCATGGCACCATCGGCACGGTGACTGCCGCGATCGAGGAAGGGTTCGTTGTTCCGCGTGTTGAGGGCCAGTTGGCCATTGAGGCACCGGCGGGGCGCGTCGCCATCGAATATGTTCGCAAAGGACGGTTTGTCGAGCAAGTTCGCCTCTACAATGTCCCGAGTTATCTACATGCTGCTGACGTGGACATTGAGGTTCCCAGCCTTGGTTCTCTTCGCGTCGACCTGTCTTATGGTGGCAACTATTACGTGATCATCGAGCCTCAGGAGAATTGGCACGGCTTGGATGGTATGCCCGCTGGCGACATCGCCCGCCTCAGCCCGCTCGTACGACAAGCCGCGCAAGAGAAGCTGGCACCAGTGCATCCAGAGGACGCTCGGATCCGCGGTGTTAGCCACGTCATGTGGTGCGATAAGCCACTCAATCCGCGAGCTCATGCCAGGAATGCTGTGTTCTACGGCGAGAAGGGGATAGATCGTTCTCCTTGCGGCACCGGCTCATCCGCGCGCATGGCCCAGTTGACCGCGCGTGGCAAGCTCGCAGCAGGAGATGAATTTATCCACGAGAGCATCATCGGCACGATGTTCGACTGCAGGGTCGAAGGACTGACCGAGGTCGCCGGAAAGCTCGCCATTCTGCCGAGCGTAGCCGGTTGGGCACGCGTAATCGGCCATAATACGATCTTCGTCGATGATCGCGACCCACTAGCTCACGGGTTTCAGCTCTCGTAACATCCGAACAAAGGAACTTCATCATGACTGCCATAACAGGCGATATCCTTATCGGGACGCATACGCAAACGGGTAACACTCGCTCGATTTACGGCATCGATCCCACCAGCGGCGAAAGACTGGAACCGGGATTTTTCGCCGCAGGGCCGGCCGAAATTGATCAAGCGTGTGCGCTTGCGGAAGAGGCGTTCGACGTTTACCGCAATCTCCCGCTCGAGACCCGAGCACAGTTTCTGGAAAAGATTGCCGCGAATATTCTTGAACTTGGTCCCGTTCTCATTGAACGCGCGCATACTGAAACGGGACTACCGATAGCACGTCTGGAAGGAGAACGCGGTCGCACCGTCGGCCAACTCCGGTTGTTTGCTGGCGTCGTGCGCGGTGGCGAATGGCAGGATATTCGAATCGAGCCTGCACAGGCCGACCGTAAGCCTTTGCCCCGCCCCGATCTTCGCCTGCGGGAGATAGCCCTTGGTCCAGTAGCAGTCTTTGGCGCATCCAACTTCCCCCTCGCCTTCTCGGTGGCAGGCGGTGATACCGCCTCCGCGCTCGCTGCCGGGTGCCCGGTCGTCGTTAAAGGTCACCCTGCCCATCCTGGCACGGGAGAACTGATCGGACGCGCCATACAGGCGGCCGTGATAGAACTTAACTTGCCCGCTGGCGTCTTCTCATTGCTCCCGGGTGTAACTGAGACTGGTGTCGCCCTCGTTAAAGATCCGCGCATCAAGGCTGTTGGCTTCACGGGTTCGCGATCTGGAGGCCTAGCACTTCTGAAACTCGCCAATGACCGGCCGGAGCCGATCCCAGTTTACGCGGAAATGAGCAGCATTAACCCTGTGTTCTTGCTTCCCGGCGCACTGGAAGCACGTGCCGAGGCAATTGCGGCGGGCTTTGTGTCATCACTCACGATGGGAGCTGGGCAGTTCTGCACAAATCCGGGTCTAGTTCTTGCCATAGACGGCCCAGGCTTCGATGCTTTCGTGGCGCACGCAGCATCCTTGCTGCCGTCACAGATCGCGGCACCGATGCTGACACCGGGTATCCATGAGACCTACGTCCGGGAGACGCGCGCACTTGCGAAGCAACTTGGCGTACAAACTATTGCTCGGGGTCAAGCCGGAACCGGCGTCAATCGCTGCGAAGCTGGTCTGTTTCTTGTCGATGCCAGGACCTTTCTTGCAAATTCGAATTTAGACCAAGAAATTTTTGGATCGTCATCTCTTATTATTCGCTGTGAAAACCAAGAACAAATGCATTCGATTGCATCTCGTTTGGAAGGACAACTCACCGCGACCCTGCAAATCGAGCCGGAGGACGCTGACATCGTGCGCTCTCTGCTCCCACTCCTGGAAAGGAAAGTGGGCAGGATTCTCGCCAACGGGTGGCCTACAGGTGTGGAAGTCAGCCCGGCCATGGTGCATGGCGGGCCGTTCCCTGCAACGTCGGACACTCGGAGTACATCTGTAGGCACGTTGGCTATTCGACGCTTTCTTCGGCCAGTATCCTATCAAGACATACCGAATGATCTGCTTCCGGAGGTTTTACAGACCCAACCTTAAGGCATTCTCGGCACGACGATACGTTCAAAATCCTCAAACGTGCGGAAGAGGTTCTCGGTCAGGTGAGCGATGGCGCGAGGCGAGAACAGTCATCCTCGGCATGCGCGCCTTCGAACATCCAGCCGGCTATATGGATCGACGCGACCTAGGATCAGAAACGGCAGGGCAGTGACTGAAACGGATGATACCGCGGTTAATCAATCCCGCGATCAAGATAACGTGCAGGATCCAATGGCGTTCCGACGTTATCTGATCAGTGGGCGGCTTTCTCTGATCGCGCTTGCCGAGGCGCTGACGGTCGCGGAATTCCATAATATTCGCCGTGCGGCGGCGGCACTTTCCATCATGCCATCGGCCGTCAGCACCCGAATCAAAACACTGGAAGAAACGCTAGGCTACCCCCTGTTCGACCGTCGACATGGAATTCGACCAACCTTGCAGGGGCACGTCTTCCTGGATTTCGCGGAACGGGCGCTTAGCCTGCTTGCGCAGGCCATGAACATAGATGGCAACTCGCGTCGCAGCGGCGCCTTGCGTATCGCGCTCCAATCCTCCGCGACGTCCGGCCCACAGGCGAGTCTTCTGCAACAGTTCAGCCTATCACGACCCGATGTATTTCTAATCCCGAAGGAGGTGCCTCCGCGCGATCTTGCTGGCAGTCTGCGAAAACGCAGTCTTGATGTGGCGCTGACACCCTGGGCGCCTGACAGCAGCGACATCATTCTCTCTTTTCCCTTATGGCGCGAGCACATGATGGTCGTGCTCAGTGATAACGACCCACTGGTCGATCAAGATATCCTTACTCGCGAAGACCTTGCCGGACGCACGTTTCTGGTCCGATCCGAAGGGATCGGAGCGTCGCTGATGGAGCGAGTTCTTCCCTGGCTCACCGAAGGGTCTCAAGCGCCAAAAATCGAGGAGCTACATGCCGGGCGCGATACCCTGCTGCTGTCGGTAGCGAAAAACCACGCCCTTGCCTTTGTCATGCCCTCCGTGCGCGATCTCCACGTTCCCGGGGTCGTTTACCGCTCCCTGGACGGCGGCCCGACAAACATGACATTCCACGCGGTCTGGTCACGTTACAACAACAGTCCGGCGCTCCACGCTTTCCTTAAAACCGCGACATCCGTTTTCGGACCAGAGGATGGCCCCGTTCTGCCGCCCGACTCATAAAGGACGGCGTTTCAGGCAAACTGGTCAGAATGCGCTTTTTTCTTGCGGCGAAGGAACGCATGATCCTCGCCCATAAAGCGAGCAATCATATCACCAGCGAGATTGGAGAGAGGAATTTTCTCTTTTCCCGGTTCGGACAGGAACGCTGCATAGAGTTCCAGGTCACGCCAGACATCGGCGGGCAATTGCAGGGTCAGCTTCACGGGTCTAAGAGGTGGACCCCGTTTTTCGGACAGATCGATAAGCTATAATCCGACCTGAGAGAGGACGGGTTTTATGGGTAAGGCTACGCGCAAGAGGTATGGGGCGGAGTTCAAGTCACGGGTTGCCCTGGAAGCGATCCGTGGGGAACTGACGCTGGCGGAACTGGCTTCGAAACATGGCGTGCATCAGACGATGATCGCTCAATGGAAACGGCAGGCGATCGAGGGGATGGCAGTGACCTTTTCCGGGAAGACGGTTTCCGCGCCCCCGGTCAGTCCGGCTGATGTGGAGAAACTGCACGCGAAGATAGGTGAACTTCTTGTGGAACGGGATTTTTTACGCGATGCCTCTGCTCGGTTGGGCGTGAGCAGAGGCGGCAGATGATTGACCCCAAGCGAGCGCGCCTGCCGATCATCCGGCAATGCACACTGCTGCACCTCAACCGGTCGGGCGTCTACTATCGGTCTGTGCCACAGAGTGAGACCAATCTGGAGTTGATGCGGCTGTTCGACGCCCAGTTCATGGAAAGGCCGTATTATGGCTCGCGGCAGATGACATGGCATCTGCGCCGCCTGGGACATGAAGTGGGGCGCAAACGCGTCCGCCGGCTCATGGCGATCATGGGCCTGCGGGCGATCTACCAGAAGCCACGCACGAGTGTGCCCCATCCGGAGCATCGGAAATATCCATATCTGCTGCGGGATATGGTCATTGATCGACCTAACCAGGTCTGGTGTTCCGATATCACATATATCCCCATGAAACGGGGATTTCTCTATCTCGTGCCGATCATGGACTGCTTCACGCGCAAGGTGCTGTCCTGGCGTCTGTCGAACACGATGGACGCGGAGTTCTGTATTGAGGCACTCCGGGATGCGCTGATGCGTTACGGCACCCCGGAGATTTTCAACACGGACCAGGGCTCACAATTCACGACGCCCCGTTTTACCGGTATCCTGGAAGAACGTCAGATCCGCATCAGCATGGACGGGCGTGGGCGCTGGCTGAACAACGTGTTCATCGAGCGTCTGTGGCAGTCGTTGAAATACGAATGTGTCTACCTGCACGCATTTGAGACCGGATCAGAACTTCGAGTGGGGCTCACGAAATGGATCACCCATTATAACGGGCAACGTCCCCATACGGCCCTGGCTGGACGAACGCCCGATGAGGCGTATCATGGCGCGCCGACGCCCTCTGGTCCGGGGTTAACCCCGGACCAGAGGGCCAACAGCAACGCCGTCAGAATGGCGGCATAACAATAACCGGGTATAGCTTATTCAAACCCAAAAACTGTCCGAACGGACGGGTCCACCTCT
>JAEIIU010045569.1:0-19289 GCA_018874675.1 Drosophila baimaii | reverse complement strand
TGGGGACCAACCAAGACGTCGTAATAACCGGACGGACGCTATAAGCGGAGTCGTTATAACCGGATTCTACTGTATTTGTATATCTTTAATTTCTGCATACCAAACATTACGATATTTTTGATTAAATGTATTTGTATTGTAAATTGTATTGTATTGTATTGTATTAAATGTATTATTGTATTGTAATGTATTATTGTATTGTAATGTATTTTTGTCAATGTATTATATTGGGCTTTGTTTTTCATCTATGCAGTCCACTGTGCGAGGCCTTGCAGCAGCTGCGTGGGCAACTTCAAGCATCGCTGCCCGGGGCATCTTCGTGTTGCAGCTCTGCTACAATTTTATAAACTGCTGATGATGCACAGCGCTCAAAGTTTGAGGGAGTCCTGCGCCCGTTGTCTTCTTCTTCTTTGCGTTTCATCCTTTCCGGCATCCCTTTCGGGTCCAAATAAGCGGGCCAAGAGAGGGAGAGATGCAGATTGGGGGAAGGCTGAGCAGGTCATAACGCCTACGAGCTCGATTTCACATCAATAATACGCCGCGGACTGCCCCGACATGGTTGGCTCAGCAGTTTGGGGCCACAGTCGGTGCACACACACATGTGTGTGTGTAAATAATATTTACTAATGTAATGGGAGACTTTAGACCACACATCTGGATACAGTTTCTGCCTAATTGCAGTCGTCAATTAAATGGCCCAAATTAGGTAACAATTAAATAATTAAATAACGCAAACTGACCGACATGGTAAAAGGAAACAATTATGGTATTTCTTCGATTTCTTTCGGGTTACATCTCTGGCAATTGCACATAATTTATTGCTTATTGGAGTGCAAACACAAAGTTTTTATTGCAATTGCAGTAGTAGTTTCTTAGTCGTGCTATTTTTTCATTCGCATTTTTTGTGCATAATTTGATTTTGCTGTTTTCGCATGATTTCAAAATAAACATGAAAAATTTGACATACAGTCCGCTTCCGCTTTGCCCCTTATCCGCGGCAGGGGGAAAATTGCAAAATAAAAAATTTCCCTTTTTCGTGGAGGAGGAAAGTTTTCACTAGTTGAACTTCTTAAAGTAAAAGTTTCCGCATTGCCTTGTTGTCGTCTCCTTTTTCCACATTTATATACACTTCCCGAAGGGTGTTGAAATGTTATCCATAAGTTTGTGCCCTCTATAAATATAGAATATTCTAAAAACTAGTTGTTTGCTGTAAGAAATATTAGGCCTAAGCATCATTATTATTTACTTATTAATTTTAGTTCGCTTGGAAGTTATTTTACTTAAAAAATAATTATCCTAGGCTTGCTAAAAAATGTATTTATTTCTTAAAATATGATATAAATGATTTGTTTAAGTTATGTTAGTTAAGAGACTACCTTTAATTGTATATTCCCTCAGAAGGATTTTCAACAGATATGGCCTTGATCTAGGGCTTATATCCAGTACACTTTCTATTCAAATTATAGAAAACAATTCCTCCTCTGAAAGGGTATTCCCTGCCTCGGTGTCTGGGTCCGATTAGCTTCCCTGTTTTGCAGTTTCGCCATCACGAACAATAAAATATCGCCGGGATTACTTTGAGAGCTGTGGGGCGTGGCACAAAGGGAGGCAGGCAGCCTTACGTTGCAGTGAAATAAATATTTGCATGTGTTGTGCATATTATTTTTTTGCATCCTCTCTCCCATTGAACTACGGCTTCTTATATTTCCCTATTTTTTTTTTGCCGCATAGTTTATCGAACAGTGGGAGGGGGCATGGGGAGGTGCTGGGACGGGCAGGGGTCAAGTGTCCTTCGGAGGTGCATCTCGTGTAAAGTGCAATTGATTGCTGTTTAAGTGCGTTTTCATGTTTCGTGCATTGAATTTTCCCTGTCATAAATATTTGCTGTTCGAGAGCTGAGAGTTTCCTTCCCGATTTTTGCCAGTCCGTATGATTTTCCCCCTGATTTTCCCTTTTTGATTTTCCCCCACGATTCTCCCCACGCGCCCTGTCGCCCTGCCATCTGTTCCAGCTGGTTAATCAGTCAAGTGACGTAAGCGGAATTATGTTTAATGCACAGCATCTGTCCGGAGTGTTTTGGGGTCTCGCCTCACGAGCATCCTGCCACCACGTCATTGTTGCTGCAACGCGTAACAAATTGGCCAGCGAGCACAAATGAACGTCGATCAAGTGGCTGTGTAATTATCTGAATGCATCTGCAGGAGGGGCTAGGGACAACACGTTGGTTCGTTTTAGAACAAGATACTTATCATCGAAGTTAAGGGGGTAAACGAAAATATAATTTTTATGCTTTCAGTGGTTGGTGTAATGCTATAAAATGCATAATATATTAATTGACTAATCAACTGGAGTCGGGCTATAAAGTCTTCGGTTTAATAACAGTGTGAGGGTGTGGAAATTGTTTAAAAAATTAGTATAGTGACTCTAGCAGTCGGAATATCCTTGACCGCATATCCATGACCTTTCTTAACTATTTCTCCAGGGGATTGTAACAAAAACAAATCGGCAAATATTTAATATTTCATCATTTTTATTATAACATTTATAAAATAAGAATTTTCCCCCAATTAACTCTGATTATTGATTTTATTATGAAATTAACAATATTATTATTTATTTTCCATATTATTTTGAGACTTTAATCATAACTTTGTTGTGAAGTTTTTAAAATACTAATTAAAAGTACAGCTTATTTTTATAATTTGTATTTTACAAATTGAAAAAAGTCTTATAATTCAATGTTAAAAAAAAGAATTTAATTGCTATATCTTGTTTTTAAAGGGATACTTAATTTGATTTGATTAAATTAAAGTCCTAAGAAAACCGCTCAAATTATAAAAAAATAAAATAATTACGTACATAAAAAATTAAAACGTTGTATTGCCCCAGTTCGCCACTATGGTTCAAAACTCGACTAGCCACAGCGGTAAGTGCGAGCGAGATAGAGTTAGAAAGCTGCTACATTATAGTTCTTATACTCCTATTAATTATGTAGTTTTATTTATAGAACTTATTTCAATAGGTTTTGCCTCATTTTTGTTTTTATTTTCCTATTTATTACTTTTTTATGTACTTCAATCTTCAAGAATATAATAACATAGAACTAAAGCAAAAATTATAGAAAACACACAAGGTGAAAGCTGAACTTATCGTGAACCCAGCTCCGCGGCGTAACTTCACTGCACTCGTATTTGAGTTGCCTCGTTGATTCCCATTAAACTCTGTTCAACTATCTACGCATGAAATTTTCTCGTTATCTTTGGCTTTTGTGGCAAAACGCTTTCCGTCCATCCGAAAGTATTTTCCAAAGAATTTGCGTTTGCATTTTGTGCGGCATTTGCAATTTGTCTGCGACTCTCGCTCTTTTTTCCACTCAAACAAAAATGTTTCGGCATTACATTCAAGTGCACAATTGCAATTTATTATTTTGTTCGATAGCATTGAACTGTCATCGATTGTTGGGACATCGTTTATATAGATATTGCGTTGAGAAAGTCAAGCTAGGGAGTTCAAATCGCACTTGGATACATTTGTACGTCTTTAATATTTTAACTTATATTTTATTTTGATTGTGTAAGCTTTAAAATAAGGAAATAAAAATACTTGTAATAGGGATGCAAGAAAATGTCAAAGTTTCGATGCTGCATTGATAAACGACGCGCAAAGCCGATAAGTAAATCGATATTTTAACGTTGCGATAACTCATCATATCATGTTTGATATATCGAACTGTTCCAAAAGGGGAGCCTAGGCTTTTTTGAAACTATCATTATTGGAAAATATATAAAGAACTTATACAAAATGTACTTTTAAATATGTTCAAATTATAGTCAATAAAAAAGTAAATGATATAATCGATAATATCGATTTTTAAACGTAAAATACGATAATTTTCGAAACATTAAATTTCGATTTATAAAACTTAACGATATTTTCGATGTGATATCAGACTTTTCCTCTCAATACCCCTCTTCCTTAGCCTTGTTTTCAGTGCACACATCTTGTCTCCTTGCCCTACAGATACATGGCAGTGCTGCTTCCTCTCCATCACCGTCTTATAAACCGAGTTGCAATCGCAGTTGACGATGTTGGCTGCCTCTGCTGCTGCCGCATCAGCAGAAATTCACAATAAGGCTGCATAATGCACAAAACTCTCATCTCTGAAATCACCGCTTACCGCCCCCCACGACCCACCGCCCCTCGAGAATTTCCACTCAAGTGGGCGTGGCAAACTTTAGTGGCGACGACGGCCTACAAAAACTTTGCCGAGTCAAGCTGTTTTCACCCCAAAAAGCAAAAAAAAAATGGGAAAAAAAAGTAAACGAAAAACCCCAAAGAAGCAAAAGCAGCTCAAGAACCTTTTGGCAATGGCATAAAGTACACAAATCCATTTTCAGCTTAATCGCTTCTACTTCAATTTGCATTCGTTTGATTGTCTTTCCAGCACTGGGGGCTGCTGAGGGTACTGAGGGGGGGGGCTTAGGGGCTGCTGCTCGCTATTTCGCAAAAACCCAATCTGCATCGGCCATCAGAGAGACGGAACACTGATGAATTCGCAGTTGTCAAAACAAAATGTTAAAGTGCACTGTGCAGACAGATTTCCAGATTTCCCGACGATTGCTACGGAGCAGGAGGCGAGGGAGCAGGAGGCGAGGCGAAGGCGAAGGAGCAGGAGCAGGAGAAGGATGCGCGTTGCATATCTGTGCGCAGAGCGTAGCTCCTCCACAAAAGACTGCATGCACCTCCTCCTTCTCCTCCTCCTCCGTCGACTGCCGGAGCAGTGCTTCACATGTGATACATCTCCTCCAGCTCTGACTGCCACTTGATGACAGCACAGCTACTACTACTACCACTACTGCTACATACAGACCCACTCTTACCCGGCGACGACTGATGGCTTCATTAGCAGTTCAAATGTCAATCACGCAATGCCGTCTCGCAGAATTTGCATTTTGTTTTTAGCCAACTTGGCTCCTTGCCTGGTCTCCCCAGGACTGCCAGAGGTGCTCCTCTGCTTACCATTTATTCAGGTACATAGGGTGTACCTTTGGAATAGGATTAAAGGTATTACAGAGAGGAATATAAGCCCAGAGTATTCTTTATACTCCAGTTAGGGCCCACTTTTCTGTGCACATATGTATAAGCAGAAGCTATAGTGCTAGTTTCCATTTGCAGCTGTCATTAGATAAAATATTATATGATTATAAGTATAAAGAATATATATTTTTATTACATTCCCAAAGCCAGAAATCTATAATCTTGATATTTTCGAGCCGTATCTTTTTATTACTAGAATATGTATCCAACCATTACCTTGTGTCTAAGTTCTTAAAAATAAAAATCCATGTCAGTTGCATCTTTAAAACGACAGAGAGTCCAAAGCACGCAAGGGGCTTCCTCAGCACTGTGGTTTTACCGCCTGAAGATTTTTTTTTAGTGTAGATTTTGGAATATGAAACTATGTATCTTCTGGGCTAAATGCTGACGTCACCCAGCAAATAGGTACTTATTACAGATACTGACTATGTACCAGAAAAAGCTGTACTGCTTCACATAGGAGCAGTATCGATTTTTTCAAGCAATGGTACTTTAAGTACATATTCTTGTATTTAATAAATTTATATAAATTAAAAACTTAAGTTAAATTAAACTGCCAATGAAATGCATTTCTTTTTTGCCACGGATAAGCTAGCTTATGTGGCTAGGACTCCGTCAGGTAAAAGCTATTCAACCATACAGCACTCGCATGCTAGCTTAAATTGATTTGAAACCTGGGTATAAACAGGGTGACTTCAATGGCGGTTTCCTGGCTGGGGGTGGCAGCTGCATTTTCCACACCCCCCCTTCCCAAGGTAAAGTTACATAAGCAGCCGGCGGTGTCGTTACCTGAGCGTCAAACCAGAAGGGAAGCGCCAGCGGCGCGAATTCCATATCAAGTGGTAATGTAAATGAGAGCCGATAATCATTAAATCGTTATACGGCAGTTGCAGCACGTACAGAGCAAACACTCAAGAGTTTTGGTTTCAAGTTGCAGTTGCAAGTGGGATATTCCAGAATTTGATATGTTGAGACTGCTTTAGGCAGAGGCTTTGGTTTTAAGAGTTACTGTTTAGATTGTGGCTTAATTTAAGAGATGAAATATATTATTATTATAAATATGTTGTTAAAGGAAATATTATTACATAAATAAGTATACTATCTATCAATAAAAAACACAACAGTAAATGCACATACTGAGTAAATAATATTCGTAGAAACAGATTAGACTAGAGACATTCCATCAAAGCTATATTTTTCTTATTTACTCCGGAGGAGTAGCCTCCTTAAAACTCACTCGTAAAAAATTAACTCTTACTATTGACAACAAGTAATTTTATTTAATTATCCGATTTTGCTCAATGACTTCCTGAAATGTACAACAATTGGCATTAATCAGCGTTATTTTGGGAAGTTACGAAGCCATTCAAGGCCATTTCAACGGCCACATAAATTATTTTGTGTAGCCAAAAGCCCACGAGTTATATTGTTGTGAAATTTAACAGCAAATTATGGATTAATGAGTTTTCAAAATAAGAAATCAGAGGCGGGGGGAGCAAAAGGGAAGGAAATCTCGCCTCCGAAACATTTATCGATTTAATTTTCGAGGGATTTTAATGTTTTCAAGTACAACCTGTGGCAACAGCTAGAGATGTCAGCGGCAATGGGTATGGCAATATCGAACAGTCGATAGTCGATAGATAAAGATATTAAGTCGATACATTTCGATTGAATACATATTGAACTTCGGAGTTTATCTATATTTATTATAACTTGGTATCTATATAATTTATTAAACTAAAATAACTAACTGGCTTAATAGGGTTACTCCCTAAAATAAATAAATTTTAATATTTTCCATATATATATTTCGGAACTTATATAAATCGATTCCTTTATGCAATGCTTTTTCGATATTTACTGAACAGAACCCCAGATTCTCGATATATATCCCCAGCATCAACTGCCATTCCAACCCCTGTGCACCTCCCCCGTTCCCTACCCTTCCTTATACACCCCCCCAGACCCCACGCCAACCAATTCAATGGCCACTTGACGCGCACCGCATGTTAAAAATTTTCAACGCTCCAAACACACAAATTGTTGGTAAATTAAACACAAATATTGCGGCGCCTGGCATTTGATTGAAGTGGCAGCGGGGTAGAAGGGAAGCGAGTACTTTCGGACAAAAGGCGCCGCACAGTGGGCTCAATAAAGCAAAGACCCCTGGCCAAAAACTAATATTTTATTTCAAAAAAACCATCAGCATCAGGCCATTTAACTATGTCAATTTAATTTTACATAAATAAGATATAACTTTCTTATAATTTAATAATAATAAAATATATAAAAACCATGCCACTTTTAATTTATTTTATAATATTCTTTAATTGAACTTTATTTCCTTTAACAAATTAAACTGAAGTTTGTACTTTTAATAATTCATATGATAGCCGAAATATAAGTTCTTAAATTTGAACTGAATTATGTCCTTCTTGACAGACAGCACATAATTAAATTTTATATCAAACCAATTTAAAAAGTTTGCTTTTTAATTTGCCAGATAACATGTTTTATTTTTATTTATAAATTATTCCTGAATACTAAGAACTTATTTCTTAACAACAAGTTGTGTAGCCACTGTGCACCATTTTCGGGTGGCAGCTTGTCGCTTCATTTTCTGGTTCCACACTCCTCAAAGTTTTCCCTACCCTCNCCCACCGATGGAAAATGCTTTTGGGCCCCCAAACCTACGCCGCCGCCCGCCTCCCTGTGGCACTTCCTGTTTATGGTGGAACTGGTTGGCCGTAGCTTTCGGTATTGCCATAAATTTTGTAACAATATCGCCCGTTCGTCTTTAATGCCCTCTCAATACTAATTACAACATTTTTGTGCCTTATGCTAATGAAGTCGTCAATTAATATTAAATTAAAGACATCAAATACGCAAGGAGCCTGTGGGGGGGTCTGGGGAATCTGGGAGCGGAACCAAAGCTTGTTGTAACCTTCAATCTTGAATTTACTTTGATATATTACATTTTTTTGGTGCAAAGATTTTAGTTTATTGTGTGGTGTGGCTATATTTTTTTGGATATTTTTCTATTATTTGGTTGAATTTCGTGTCATTTCTGAGACTTACAAAAATGCTAGGGATATATCTAGAAACTGAAGTATGTTCTTTTGAATGGCCTTTCGAATATATCAAAGATTATAGAAATTAAATAATTATTTATTATATACACACCATAATACAGCCCCTCAAAAGTTAGCATTTAAAAATAATAATAATAAATAATTTCACAAAATTTAAGCCCTTTACTTAACCTCTTGAATAAGGTCCCCAATTGGCCCCAATTTTCTACAAAAGATTCGCCTAACAACTGCCTATACACTTGCAGAAATAATCCAGCTATAATCCCAACAGTATAGACTATCTGTCGCCCTGTCACCATCCATTATTTTGGAAATTGCCAGGAAAGCGGTTTATTCGTTAATAAAATAATTAGAGCCTAGAATATTCGGGGCAAAATTAACATTTTGGGCAACAACTACTACTTACTTGGCTAACTATAGTATGCCTCCAAAGGCGGGTTATTAACTCTTCAGTGACAGTCTACATAATTGAGCAGCTTTTAAGAAGGCATTTCTAAATCTTTAAGGAGAGCCATCTTTGTGCCGAGACTTTGGCTGTGTATATAACTGTGAAAGAGTTCATTCATTTTAAATTTTTATTTAACATATATAATTTAATTTTTAAAAGCATTTTTAACTTTAATTTTTTAGTTAATTAAGATTAAAGTTTCGAAAATAGAGTCTTGGAAAGATTCGTGCTCAAAGCCAGGAGTTACAAACATATTTTCAAGCGTTTTGTGACTTTTTTTTTTTAATAGAAGGAATGGGAATAAATTAATGGAATTTTGATATGTTATTAAGCTTTTAATGCAGAACAAATTAAAATTAGTTGAGCTTGAAAATAAAAATCAGCTATTATTCTGAGCTATATATTGCACAAGAACCTAATACCAGCATGCAGTAGAACTCGACCTGACGTTCTTACATTTAGTAGAGATCTTTTGAAAAACTACACTGGTGTAACGCTATGAAGGTTCTGTTGAAAACTACACACTTTTTTTTATAGAATTATTAAGCTATTTATAATATATAGTCAAAGTTAGACACGGTTTGTACAAAAGTCTGCCAATAATTAAGTTTGTATCCCATTAATCCTATTACTCAGTGCCTATAGGATATAAATATATATATATTTTTTTATTTATTTATATTTAATCACCGCCTCTATGACATAAATATATATATATTTATGTATATATAGACGGATGTCTCTTCCCATTTCCCTTCTCGACTGGCTTTTACCCTGTATTTATGGTTGGCCATCTGTGTGGGTTTAAGCATCTTGGCAATACGGCGGACAAGCAATAGTGGCAATAATAATAATAACAATAATAATACCAAAGGGGTCGGCGAGGAATTGGCCTTGATGTGGGCGATGCTGTGTGCGTCGAGAGAGGGGGTGGGGGAGTGGTCGACTCGGCGGGCTGTGGGCGTGGGGCATGCAACTTGCACATTTGCGCCATTTGCGCTAATTGCGCGCTACATGCACTTAACAACGCCTCCGCCATTGCCATCAGATGGCCCGAACTGGGGCTGAAACCGAAACCGAAACCAGCCAGGCAGCTGCACCACAACCTGGAGGATGGAGGTTGGAGGATGGGGGTATCGAGGATGGTGGTGGGTGGAGCAAGGAAAGCGCAGGAAGGCAGGAGGCTGGCTGTTGGATGCAGGCTGGAGCCCGGAGAAAGTAAACTGGAGCCGGCAGCCATTAGAAAGGCGAACGCAGAACGCAAATAGAGCTTATTTGCCATAATAAATTTCTCATTAACATTTCATGTAACATGAGCGAGCGAGTGCGGCGGCTTCCCTGGTGGCAAGAAGGGGTGTGGCAGTGTGGCAGTGCGGCAGTGCGGCAGTGCGGCAGTGCGGCAGTGTGGCCCAAATAATGGTGTAGGCCATGTGTGTGGTGTAATGGAAACTGTGGCAGCCACATGAACATTACCAACCGCTCCACAAACTTTGAGTTTGATGACTTGCAACTGTTTTTGGGCTCTTGAAGAGGGCAAGACTTTTGGCTTCCCAGTGTCAAGTGGAAAGTGGCAAGTGGAAAGTGGCAAGTGGCAAGCGGCAAGCGGCAGGCGGTAAGCGGCAAGTGGCAGTGTTTGTGCTGACAGCCAAGTGCATCGTCAATGTGAAGTGGAGTGGCTCAAGTGGATTTATAAGTAATTATGGCCACGGCCGCATGTTGAGAATTAGACTAACATTTTATGAAGCTGTAGCTGCTCGGCATGAAAGCAATTTTAACCTAATCTTATGTGTTAGCTTTCTTTTTAGTTTTTACCATATTATAAAATTAAGAAACCATTCAAAATCATTAGTTGGAAGATTAAAAATTTTTAATTTCTTGTTAGTTTTTATATTATCTTTTCTCATTTCCATTATACAAGAACCTGATATGCCCTAGAAGATATATATACATATACATATTAGAGCAAAGATTTATTATTTATTATATATATTTTATATATTATAGGTTCACAATTGAACTTGGAAATTCATCTATCGATTAATGCAGAATAACTTTATCAGCGGATTTTAAATAAAGGATGCAAGAATCGATATTTTTACTGTATCGATAGTTGACGCGAAGACCGACACATAAATCGATATTTTAACTTTGCAATATATGTGTAATTAATCGATATTCTGTTTGATATATCGAACTGTGCCAAGGAAGAGTCTAAGCTTAGCTTAAGCTATAATTGTTGGAACTAATATGAAGAACTAATACAAAATGTAGTTTTAAGTAAAGCTAATAAAACAATTTATTAACATCTTCGGATTATTGCTGTATATAATTATCGACTATGATTTGTGTTGTCGATATTTTAAAGTTAAATGCGATATTTTTCGATATTTTAAATTTCAATTTATCAGACATAACTATATTTTCTTTATATTATATATTGTTGATATGTTATATATTTGTCGACATATCGCATTGAACTTTTCCATTTAATACATATCTCTAGTCCAAATCAAACTGTCGATAGTACTATACTATAAATCGATAGATCGCCTATCTCTGCACTTGAATCAAAAGTCTGGAGAACAGTCCTAAATACACGAGTAAATGATGATGGTGAGGTATACATACATTGTTGAAAATGTTATTTTAACCAAAACAGGTGCTCGGAATAAGTACCTGAAGGAAATTGCGTTGGCCATCATCAAATTTCACAAACACTTGACAGGCAGAGCTCAAGTGAACAGGTAAACAGAAAACTTGCCTCGACTAATGGACAGTCAAGTCAATGGACCATGTGGCTCTGGCTGTGTCCGGTGTGCTGATCGGACAAGAAGGTGGATCAACAAGGCAGCTGGCCCACTTCCTTATATTTTCAGGAAAAACCCCAAATTTTGACCGAAAAGCTATGAAAAATACATTTTTTATCTGTAACAAGTATGTTTTAAAGCTTTCTTTAGATATATTCAAGCAAGGTAATATATTTATATTACATTACATATTGAATTTATTTTAATATTTCTCAAGAATTAATTGTTTTAGCCTTCCAGAAACTGGCTTGCAAAATGACAAGGTTTTCTATTGATATTATTTAAATAAAAACTTAATAAAACCTCTTTATTATTGCTTTTAAGTCCCACACTACTGGGAAAAGTCAAATGACACAGGTCAAAGGCGCCTCTTCTTTATAATTACTTTCATTCATTGTTCGAGGGATGTTGTCTTTTAGCCACGAGTGTCTTCGTGCCGGATTAAGCCGCGGTCTTTGCCTTTAAGCCGGCAATTAATGTGCATTTGTCTGACAGCGCAGTGTACAGTGGACACCACTTGTTTGTTTCAGCTGCAACTAGCGTTGGTTTATTGCAGACAGCAGGGCACTGAGAAAAAATGTGTTCAAGCTTAGCAGAGCAGAAAAAAAAATATAGAACAAATAAATAGAAAAGAATTGCATCTTAGAAAAAATATATATTTTGCAGAGCTGCAAAAGTAAAAGATACTTTTACCTACACAGGCAAGGCACTAAGTGCCTTAACTCCCATTCATTTTCTTTATTTTTTTTTCCAGTGCATTGCCAATCCTGAAGAGTTGACTTGCCTTGCGTTGAGTTGAGCTGAGTTGGCGATGGCCGACCGCGAGCTGAGGCGCGCCTCAGCTTATGCAACGTTTTTGCCAATAAAACAAGCTGGCAAGGGGTGGGCGATGGGAGGTGGACGGTGGGCTGTGGGCGGTTAGTGGTGGGTGGCGACAACAACGTCGTCGTGGCTGCCAGCAAACTAATTAAGTTTAGCAGCCAAAGACATTGCTGTCGCAGGAGCGGAATAAGAAAGACGGCGAGTGGAAGATGAAATGGAGGCAGTATTTGGGGCTAAACGGGGGGCCACAGTGGGCGTGCCACTGTGGGACTGGCTGGCTTGGCTGATTTCCCTATTTTGGCAGCATACATCATCAGGGGCTGCAGCATGACTGCTCAAAGTTACTTGCCAGCACACATCCAGCTAAATTAGATGCATAAACTTGTGTTTATTGTTTCGTTTATGTCCCGCACACCCCAAAACTCTTGAAGGTGTTCGTGCTCAGGAGAAATGGTAGGGAAGTCAAGTAATACTCTTTGCATCTTTGCATCTTAATTAATAAATACAAATATACTAGGAATTTTGCAGTTTTTTCATTAGGAAATATATATTTTTGTGAGCAGGGTTTATCGGGGAATTTTATATGTAACAAATTAATGCAAGTGCCGTCTTTCTTGTACACTAAATAGAATTAAATTCACAGTTGCATCCTGTTAGACTTGCAGAAACTATTTGAAATATTTATTTTAATTAAATTATATTTTTATCAGTACATAAACTGGTAAGCAGGGTTTATCGGCGAATTTATTCTACATATATTACAAATCAATTTACAGTTCACAGTTTCACTTGAAGAAATTGTCTAAAAAATGTAGTTTTATTAAATTATATTTTTATTAGCACATCAATTCGTGAGCAGGGTTCATCAGCGAATTTAACGAATCAATGCAAATACTATACATATATATTAGAATTTAATTTCCAGTTCACTAGATGCATCCTGCTAGACTTGAGCCCAACTGTCTGGGTGTCCTGGGACTTGCGCTACTTGACAGCCCCTCAATTAGGTGGCGTCGCATATTGTTTTTCCATTGAATGTGTTAACGCACTGTGTGCCCCTCAACGGCTCCACCCTCCGCCCACCAGAGAGTGCGTGCCTGTGGTTCACAGTGCGTGCCATGCACATAATTCAGAGCCAAAATCTGCCGCTGACACGAGACAGCAGCAGCAGCAGCAGCACGGTGGCAACGGCGGCAACAGCGGAAAAATGAGAGAGTTGCAATAGTTTAAACAACAAACTTGGACAGGACATGGGGCACATGGGGCATGTGCAAGTGCATGTGTGTGTGGGTGTGCGTGTGTGCGTGTGACGCTGCAAGTCGTTTCGATTGCAACAGTGTTAACCGCAAACTTCCGATTGCATTTTCGCAACACCAGCGGCAGAGGCAACACCAACCAGGGGCAACATTGTGGTTGCCTCTTCAAGTGGAGCGCCGGCAGAGTCAATCTCTCTCTCTCTCTGTCTCTCTCTCTCTGTGTGGCAAGATCCGAGTGAAATTATCCGGGGGATGGTTCCTTGGCGATTTGTCGATTTATTAAAAGGGGCATCCTAGGGTATTTCCTCGTCGGTCTTGCATCTGTTAAATGGCTGCACTGAGAACAATTAATTATTATAACTACATTAATTTAACTAAATTAATGTAACAGGCAAAATAAGCTATCTCTGACCATAAGGTATTTATATTTTTCATCTGCATCAGCAGGCGAGTCGACTTAGCCTTAGATATTCCTATGTTTTTTTTAAGCTGTTTTTAAAAATCATCAATTGGATGATAAAGTTGGAAGTTCTTAGACAATAAAGCTTCCACGTTCTATAGGCATCTCCCTCACACACTCACCATCGATTGTTAGTCGAGTTTCGCACCGGGGTTATCGAACTAGTGCGATTTAAAGTGTAATTTGTTATTCTTTCTTCTTCTTGTTACAAATATCTTTTATTTAAGACGAACTTTTTAAATATTTGTAGTCACATGTGTCCTTGTGGATTCACATCACTAGATCCACTAGAGGTGGATGTGAGCTAGAGATGAGAGCTAATACATATCGATAACTGTAGCTAAAAATATGAAACATTGAGCTAAGACTGGTTCTGCTTTTCTATTGCCTTGAAGCTATAAGAACTTGTTACAGCCTAAACCTAGGCATTGTTGAGATCAAAATGTTAATAATTAAATTCAACTCCAAATAAACTCCCAGTTTCTCTGAGTGCACTTGTGCTTCCTGCAACGGCTGCTGTTGCTGCTGCGCTTGTTCGCCAAGTTGGCGGCCATTTGAGAAATTGTTGCACCACACGCGCCTAACGGGCGCAAAAGGGGGCGTGGCACATGGCAATGGCGCGGGACGATGAGGGGATGGATGGAAAGAGGGGGGGGGAAAGGGGGCGTGACCGTACATGGCTGACGTGAGCTGACAGGCGCCAAAAAAGAAACGACAGCCGTCGCCTGGCAGCCCGTCTATTCAAGGCGACTGCTGACTGCGCCGCAAGTGTGAAATATTTCCCAAAGAGAGAAAAGCGAACGTGAGTAAGGAATTGCTACACCCACCCCCCCTGCATCCACTCCTCAACCCACAAAATACCTCTGCACTTCCGCTATCCCCCTGCAATTTCCTTTGGCACTCCACTGCCCCCCCACATCAACTAATCCTCCGGCAACCGCAGGCAGTTAAGGGATGCTTGGGTGTGTGTGGCATCAACTAAAGATGCACTGAGATCAAAATTGTCATCGGAACTCGTTTATTTCGGACTATGAATGTATATCGAGAGACAAAGATCGATACTATGTATCTACAGAAATGGTGTGCTCAACATCTTATCGAAAATATCGTTAACTTTGATATATCGAAATTTAAATAATCGAAAAATATTGCACTTAATTTTTAATTATCGATATATTTAATATATCGAATACATATCCAAATATGTTCAATATAATCTCGAAAACATATAACAGTTTAATATATCGAAATTTTATGTATCGATATATAATGCAGTTAACGTTAAATGATAGATTTGATCAATAATATCACACAAATATCCGAACAACTTTTCTATTCTTACATATTTATCATTTTTACCTACTTTATTTAATATAGTATTTTATTTATAAACTAATTTTAATTATATATAAGATATATTTAATTTTTTATTAGGTCTTTGTATTTTTTTCAACAATGATGTCTTAAACAAAGTTTTGCCCCTTTTTTTGCGTATTCCGATATTCAAAAAGAGTATCGATTTATCGCGCATATATCGCAATTTTAAAATATCCATTATATAATTGTAATAATATATATTGGCCCGATATATACAACAAAAAATCCTTTTGGCGCGCGTTATAATGTCGATGTATACATCGGTCTTTGCGTCTGATATCAGATACAGTAACGATATAGTAATACATATATTCTGCAATCCCTATTTAAAAATACGTGAAATTAGAGACCAGATAAATACGTGAAATTAGAGACCAGATAAATTGATAATGTATGGCGGGATTGGTGAAGGTAAGCACTACAAAATCAATAAAGGAATGTATTTGTAATAAATGCAAAAAAATACCCACCTCTTGTAAGGCAAAAGAGGTAAGTTAAACTCTATTTTTGAAATAATATATTGTATTTTCTTACCCAATTCGGGAGAACCTCCGTACCGTCCATAGTGGCAGTGCAGTTGCAACTGAAGCGGCGACGGCGGCAGCGATGGCGGCGTTGGCGGCGCCTGTGACAAGCGGCCCAATGGCCGCCGGAATCACGGAAATTGTTTTGCCCGCTCCATGCTATCTATAACTCTGTGTGGCACGTTTTTCGTCCTCCGCAGGAGCCCCGATAATCCCGCTGTGCCGTTGCCATGGCAGGCAGGCGCCCCCTTTTCAGAGTCTCGGTGGTACTTCAACTTCCAGCCAGGTCCTGGCCGGCGTCAATTGCAGCCAGCCCCCCCATACGAATCGCCAACAGTTGCAAAGAGCCAGGACCTCTTTTTCTGGCTTGCCCCATGCCGGGACATATGGATGCACCAGATTCTGGTGAACGTGGGGCGAGTGGTGGGTGGTGGGAGGTGGGGGTGCCGCTGTGCCATTGTTGTGTCCCGCTGCCAAGCACAGGAAAATACGGAGCAGCCATTGACTGGATTTTGAAGCGAGAGAGGATTTTGTGGATTTTCGGATTTTAGCCAGGCCCCAACATTGTTGAGATAATTACAAGATTCCGCCACCGCCGCGCGACACCACGCCCAGTTGGGCGCCAGTTGAAATCACTTTATACTCTTCCCCCGACACGCCAAGTTAATTAAATAATCATTTTGCCACATCTGCTGCGAGTTGCATGTGGCATTTTGTTTTCATCCTTTCTCGGAACTCTCCTCCTCCTGGCAATAGGAGAAGAGTCATGCAATTTGGAAATTTGTGCAATTCGGTAGGGATGATGAGTGGACCGAAGCCACATTCGAGTTGGAGATACTTTGGCATTTCATAAACTGAAAAAAGGAGATTAAAGGCTTAACTGAGACAGCCACAATATTCCCTCATAAAAATATTAATTACATTACGAAGCAATAAAGAAGAAGTTCCCTCAGCCAGGTAAATGAATTTTGCAACTTAGCAAAGACATCACTTTAATGGCAACACATTAAGAACCCAGGCGGACCTCAAATATCCGGAAATTAACCTTAATTATTTTTCTAAATTGAACACATTTTCTTAGGTTGTTTCCACTTAAGCCCCATTTGAGTCCGATCAAGTGTGGGAAACTTGCAACCGCTTGTTGCACAATTTGATTGATTGCACTGGCCTGCTCCTGCCACTTGGCCATTGGCCCCTTATCCCAGCCTCCGCCATGGCTCTCGCCCTTTCAACGCTAAATGGCCGACCATCAATGAGAGAACGGCATTTGGCACCTTATTGGCCCAGTTTTAACCCTCGCCACTCGCACACTCGCACACACACGCCGGGCCCTGTGTGTGTGTGTGTGTCTGTGTCGAAGGGTATTTCTGTTGTGCTTGCCCTCCCCTTAACCTGCTCTAAGCATTCCAATTACTTTCAATTTGTTGAGCGCGCTTTGCGTTGAACTTGAACTTGCCTGACTTGGCCAGAATGACTGAAATGCACCAAACCTAGTGGAGCAGCTCGGCGAAGTTCAGTTTCTTGAGATACTGAGAGAAATTAGGGTACTTAATAAGACCATTTAACTTATAGTGAGAGTTATTCATATAACCTTTTTGTAGGAATTTTTAATTAATAATTTGTGGTAATTCTTTATTGCAAAATTGCCTGAAAAAGAGGTAAGAAAGCTGAAATCGAGTGTGCTTGACTCTGGAATACCCGGTACTCAAAGCTTTATGCGTTAAAGTACATTAAAAGCTCTTCGAATCTATCTCTGGCTTAATGTAAAAAATTAAGAATCATATTGTAGGAATATATTGTGGAAAACCATAAACAAAAAATCATTTATTTTTATTGTAGGTAACATTAACAGGAAAAATCCAATGTGATATTTAATCGATGAAAATATCGCGCTGATATCGAAAATACAGTAATATGTGATGTATCGGTATTTTAAATATCGAAAAATATACCATTCAACCTTAGAATATCGAAATATGCGAATAATACTTGATGTATTTGTCTTTTTGTAATAATGAAAATTGGTTCGATATATCCTATAAGATATCGCTGTAGCGCACGTTATAATATCGATTTATATATGGGACTTCGCGACAAATATCGATACATTCTTGATATATTGATATTTGCTGTTATTTCTATTTGAATTACATGCCAGACGAGATTTGAAACGCAGTTAATGATGCTAACATTTGACTCGTCTTTAAAAAACGAATGTATTTTTATTCTGTACGTTGTACCATTTCTATCATATAAGTGTTTTATAAAATATTAGTACTAAGCTATTAATAACATTTATATGTTATATATTAACATCTTTGCCATCACATAGAGCCCAGGCTTAAGAAGAAATATTTGTAGTTAAAACCCAGAAAAATCCTTAAGCTCTTAAATTGAATTCCAATAAAAGAAACCCCAAACGAAGTGCAGATTTCCCCCGGTGTCGATGTTGGCTCGTTGCGGCTTTTGATAATATGGCGTCTAACAAAGTTACTGGCCGGGAAGAGTAGATGCGAACGAGAATGAAAAGCCAAGTCAAAAACTTGGCCCCAGTTGAGTGGAAGGAAAGTTGCGGAGAGGCGGGCCTGGGCAGGAGCTAACTAAATTCATTTAGCTGCCAGTCGGAGGCCAGGAACTGCAGGAGGACGAGGATGACTAGGACGAGTATCTGCGAGATGGCTGACGGTCTGAGGCCGACAGAGAGTCTGTCGAATGGAGAATTTATCTGTGTGGCTAAAGGTGCAACCGAGCTGTCTTGGCCCCTGCATCGATGTCGGTGCCACATTATTATTTCACTCGGTGAGCAATTGTTGTGTGTCCAAGGACACACACACACACGGGACACGGGACAGGACGTCGCCCCTCGCCGCCCCTCGCCCTCTTGACCCCACATAATGCTGGCTGGCACAGAAGAGGCAAATTTATTTGTTCTGATCTCATTTTTATTGAAAGCAATTTAGCAAGGACTACAAATCGCTCATTTCTAATGGACTCGCATTTGTCCCGGCCACATGGTGAGGCGGCAGCCTGCTTATTACTTGTGATTCATTTGCCGGACCCGGCGCACGATTGATTAAAATTTGAAATGAGCAAGAGAACGGCCGGGAAAGCGACAGGTCCTGGCCCCGGTCCATCAGTCATGTGTCCGGTGACTGCGTCCTGTGATTGGACAGCGCTATCACTTAAGCAAAAAGATACTCAAACATATTTACTTGTCCTCTGGCTTGGCTGTAATTTAAGGATAGGAGGATATTAGGATATAGGAGGATATTAAAATATTTCACTGTTAATACTAGTTACTTTATATAGCTTTCTTTCTTGTGGTTCTTAAAAATTAAACTTAACAAGTAAGAAAAGCTAACTTCGGGCGGAACCGAAGTTTATATACCCTTGCAGATAATTTGTT
>JAEIIU010045566.1:0-15488 GCA_018874675.1 Drosophila baimaii | reverse complement strand
TTTTACATTTTGCATACATTTTACATTATACATGTTATATTTTATCAAAATCTTTTATAATAAGTAACAAGTTACTGCAAGGGTATATTAACTTCGGCTCCGCCCGAAGTTAGCTTTTCTTACTTGTTAAACGATATGATAAATAAATTTATATACAAATTTGGCGTGTATAATTTTGTTCCATAATTGGCAAGATATGTCAAATAATCATTGGGCTTCGATAAAACTTAAATTATTCTCCTTTAGTCGGAGTTTTTAATGCAATTTTATTAAGCTCTCTAACTGAGGGAATACTAAGTTTCTATACTCTTGCGGTTTACAATTAGATCGATTTCCTAACTGGAGGTATATAGATCTTTTGCAAATTTTCCCAGCATCACATACACAATGATTCAATCATCCCCACTTAGAGATCATTCCCCACATTTAAATCGTAAACATTAACCATATATCATGTTATATGCAAAAATGCTAAAAAATAACGATGATGCACAGTATTTTCCGATTCATCTTTAAATCGATCCTCTGGCAGCTAATTAATTTTTATAAGAACCTAGAAACCCCAACGTAAAAGACCAAGATATAGATTATAAGCCCAATATAGCTCGTTTTGAATTATTCTGTCTGCATTTATATATTTACTTACGGCTATGGCTTGGCTCTGCCCCCAATGATATTTTTTGCGAAATCAGCAATTCTGTAAACGACCTTGCTTAGCAAATAAGCTTACTTATATAATTATTTATTTAAGTATAATATATGTTACGGAATTTTGTTGTCCACGACCACAAGAAATCTTGCCATTGTGCTGACGCTGGGACAGTTGTAAGACATGCCAAGGTACACATTTTAAAATATAAATAACAGCCAAACAAAAAATAACTCGGCAAAAAATGTCGAGTTAAAATTGAAGTCTATAAATACAAGTCATAATCGAAGGCACGCGGGCAGTACTAATGGGGTTTTGGAGGTGTTGAGGTTGAGTGATTATCTTATAATTATTGAATATGGTTTTATAGTATTGTACATTATTTTTTGCAGCTTTTCATGCACAAGAGCGCCATGCAACAGATCCAACAGCAGATACCACGCGTCGGCTTAGGCGGCGGCGGAACTGGAACATCTAACCTGGGCGGCAGCATCACGCCCGGCCTCGGCACGGATACCAAGCCCCACCAGTGCCAGCAGTGTATGAAAAGCTTCTCCAGCAATCACCAGCTCGTTCAGCACATCCGAGTCCATACCGGAGAGAAGCCGTACAAGTGTTCCTACTGTGATCGTAGATTTAAGCAGTTGTCGCATGTCCAGCAGCATACGCGTCTGCACACAGGTAAAGTACCCCAGTGCCCTTGATGCCCCCGAAGGCCCGACACCGTTAGGAAGAATACCTATGTTCACTATTTTCGAGTCAAGAAATAAATGTGCTTCTGCCGCAGTGCCTTTCGCTCAAGAGAAACTTGGCCAGTTTACGGAAGAGTATAAAATAGTAAGGATTCAGCTTGAGCACAGATCAAATTTAAGCTTTAAACTTCCCAAGGATGTTTCTGTGCCCTGGCCCTGTAGCATAACTTTGTGGCTTTAGTTGACTTCAGTTCTTCCAAGGGTTCCCATCCATCCAATCTATGGATGTTTTCCGGTACTATGTTTCCTTAATTCTATTTACCTTAGCTGTGATGAAAAACGCTCTTGGGCTTCGGCCCCTCTGCTTTATTAATTAAAAACGACGACGCCGAACTGGCTACTGTCCGCCTCTGAGCGCTCAAAGGCCACTTTCTCATGGTAACCGTCTACCCGGCGGTCGCATCTTGTTCCTTCTGCTATTTCTCATAAATTACTATTGCTATTTCCGTTTCTTTAGTAATAATGATTTTTTGCACTCGCACATTTCTTTATTTTCGCATTCAAACACAACTTGTGCAGCTGGCGAGGCAAATGCCAATGACGAAGATAATTAAATAAACTTTTCGAGTGCTTTCCGCGAGTCGGAGCAGTACCCCTTGCCACTCCGCTTCTATGCAACATTTTTGGAGTTCTGGAAGGGATGAATGGATATCCTGGCAGCAAATATGCGAAATTATTCAACGTCATTAGCTGCATTCAATGTAATTTAATTCCGCATCCGGATCTGAGCTGTTCTTGGCTTTTATTCACACCTGATTGCAACTTCAACAATTGCCGTTTACCATTTCTCTTTCGTTTGGTTTCCTCCTTTTTGGAATCAAAACTAAACCAGAAATCAAATACGCTTTAATTGAAAACCAGTTTGCGACAGCACTTCTAACCTTTTTTACGTGGACGGCAGGGGTCTTACACTTCTTCACCCTTACCTTTGCTTCCCAAGAAGGTGTTGGATCTGGTAATTATACTTAACGGCGCGGTGTCTCGGCGGCGCCCGGGTTCTTAAACGGTACACAGAGATACTAACAGAACACCGACATTAAATTCAAATATTGTTCCACTTTCCAGTTTGTCACAGCTTAAAACCTTTTTCAAAATTGGTTTAAATAAACGTTCGACAACATAAATGCTGCCTATCGTATTATGAGTCTGTTCGCAAAAGCACATCGAAGCCCCAAATTAGTTCTCTCTGTGTACCTGCCACGATGGCTTGGATAAATGGATAGCAAAACCCATTAGGCGGGCCGGCTTGGTCTGCAACGCAACCCAAACTGCATTTTTAGGGCCCTTACCGTGACGACAGGTCAAATGAAGTGGTGTTTAGGCGGAGCAACTACGTGACTTCCAAGGTGCGAAACAGCAGAAAGTCCAGAACATCCGGGGGTTGGAAAGGGTTGAGCCTCGGTCTGTGCTGCCGAGACTCAACCGCAGGAGCTTCGTCCACACGGCTGCACTTTGTGACTATTTACTTGTATTTAATGTTACTTACTTAGATTGCAAAGTGACTCTAAGTAGCTTAAAATCTCTCGAATCCCTTTGGCGGACCTTCCACTTCCTCTTTTTTATTTAATTGCGCCGCGCGTTCAAATGAAATTAATTTGGCTCCAAAACATCCAGGATGCCTTCCTTGACGGCGCGATTTTTGACCAGAAGGAAGGAGTTTCCAGCAACCAGATCCGTCTGCACGGGGATCGCTTGCTTCGTTTATTAATCTCATTATAAATGAAGGCAATCAGTCAATATTTGTGTGTCCCTAGGTATTTCGGTGGACAAGAACGATTTAACGAGAGAACATTTAGAAACTAGAAAATTACCTCGCCCAACTTGAGTAACTTTAAGTTTATTTTTCCCTCCAGGTGAACGACCCTACAAATGCCATTTGCCGGACTGTGGTCGTGCGTTTATCCAGCTTTCGAATCTCCAGCAGCATCTACGCAATCATGACGCTCAGGTAGAAAGGGCAAAAAATCGTCCATTCCATTGCAATATTTGCGGTAAAGGATTCGCCACGGAATCGAGCCTGCGCACGCACACATCAAAAGTGAGTAGACGTCGGTCGCAAGTAGTAAATTTCATTTTTTCATTTGCCTATTTCTATTACATCCTTGCCTCGAACCTGATCTTTGCCCTCTCGACTCATCATCGCATATCATCGCAAATTACCGCACAGGAGCTACAGCTGCATCTTGGTGTCTTGCAGCAGCATGCGGCACTTATTGGCGGTCCCAATGCCACATCCTGTCCAGTCTGCCACAAGCTCTTTCTTGGCACCGAAGCCCTGGTAGATCACATGAAGCATGTTCACAAGGATAAGAGCCCACCGCCGAGTGGATCAGGTAAAGACGATTGGATACATAAATGGAGAGTGGGAGTGACTCGTTTGTGTTGAAGTAAAAACACTATAGGAACCCGGTACCCAAAGTTATTACATTGAATGGAATCACATTTTGAGTGTACTAATTGCGTATTTTCCCACTAGCTGGTGATGCTAATCAAGCACGTATATACTTTATGGGGTCGAAGATGCCTCCTTCTGCCTGCTAAGTACATACATTCTCGGTTGGCACTTGGTCGGTACCCCTATGGGTACCGGGTATAAACAAACCGATATAAATGCTAACCAAATCAAAAAACAATAATATTTTATACCATATCTCTGGTCCTCAGCCGTAAATCAATTCAGTGACCTCAATCTGGCAGCAACGGCAGGAAGCGGGAATGAAACTGGAACTGGCGGCGGGGAACCGATCTCATCATCGCAGTGCGCATCATCGGAATCAAGCTGTGTCCAAGCACCAAGTGGCTCCAACCTCATAGACAGCTACCTGGGCAAGCGGAGAACAGCCAACCACCCTTGTCCCGTGTGTGGCAAGCATTATGTGAATGAAGGTTCCTTAAGGAAACACCTAGCATGCCATGCGGAGACCTCTCAACTGGCAAACAGCCTGCGAATGTGGCCCTGCAGCGTTTGTCAAGCGGTCTTCACTCATGAAAATGGTAGGACATTCGGAGGAGGTGTGCTGCCTGTGTATGGATAATGCATTAATAATTATTTTCTTATTATTCGTTTAGGTCTCCTTACCCACATGGAGTCTATGCGAATGGATCCAAAACACCAGTTTGCGGCTCAATATGTTTTGGTAGGTGTTCAAAATAATCGGGAAGCTAACTCGGCAAGCCGAAGTTTGTATACCCTTGCAGTGATTTAATTAAACCGATTTAAGCCAACCGTTAGCATTACAGATATAGGACACAGTCGTCCGATTTCGATTAAATGAAAAAAATCATTACTGACCAACCTGTCCTTTAGTGATGATGAACACCGAAAGTGCGGTGTCCCTTTCTTAGTCCCTTTGTCGCTCCGTATAGTCTTCACAGAATTTGATCCCAGAAATGTTGTTCTCTTATCTCACTTCGTTTTGTGTTCTGTTTGATATAACATTTAATACATTATTTTAATATCGTGTTTCTATCCATTATCCGATCGTTCCTATGGCAGCAACATACAAGTAATTCAAGTAATGGAGATTCGGCGACTCCAAAGTGTACATCGTCGGACCCCCAGTTGATAACTTGTGTGCGTGGCTGTGTCGTTAGGAAATATATACTTCAATATATTAACAATAGATTGGTTTTTTACTAAATACAAACTGTATAATAGAGGAGGAGGTTCCTCGAGGATTACATGTAAAATCATCAAAAGCGGGATTAATATATTTATATGTATATATGTAGACCGCCCTGACTAGCCTACGTAGAAACGGAACCGACTCGGATTGTGAGCCACGGCGTGGCGAACTTCTGACTAAAAATAGAATACCCTGCAAGGGTATAAGGCGTCACATTTTCTGTTCCAACTAAATAGGTTTTACATTTTTAGTCTCGAGCGGCGGCTGAACAGCGAGAGCGTGACTCGATCCTAGCAGTAACCTTAGCGGCCAGCAGCGGCGCCGGCGGAACTGCGGGCAGATTGGGCATTGGCGGAGCAGTAGACCAAGCCCGAAGTCTATTGCCCATGGTTGGTGCTTCTCGGAACTCGGATGGTTCCAATTCAAAGTGCCCATCGCCGTCGGCTAATTCCGAGTGCTCCTCGACTGGCCGCCTCTCGTCATCTACCTCTGATCAGGATCAAGACCATGACCAGAGTGAGAACGAGAATTGCCTGAACAATAATAACTCAAACGCAAATCTGAACAAAATGACTGAGCTGCGACGCTTACCCAGTGCTAATCCTGGCCAATACGGACATATCGACTCCATGGATACCGAGATGCATGTGGCTAATAGGATGTCCCTAATGGCGGCTGCGGCAGCCGCTGTTGCGGCCTCGCGTCCACAAGAAGGAGGCGTCGATAGTTCGGCTGTGGTTCCGAGTGCAGCGGTCCAAGCCGCCGTGGTCAATCTGGCAGCTGCCATGAGGATGAACAGCTCCAGCAATGGCTCTGGGGGAGGATATCAGCAACAGCATGTAAGTTGCGACAACTCCAGTGGCCGAAAGATAAAGATGTTTACCTTCTAATCAAGGTATTTGTAGTGATTGATCAATGTTTCTCGTTTGTTCTCTTACCAGTGTGGTGACCTCCACACCCAGACACACCACTCACACCCCGACCCACATCCGCACACGCCGCATCCCCATTCCCATTCGCATCACATGCAACCGGGCACGCCCACACGCAGTCCGGCGATGGCGCCACAGCAGCAGCAGCAACAACATCCCCAGCTGCCGCTCCATCCCCACCATTATCCCCCGCACCATCCGCACCATCAAGCGCCGCAACACGGTCATCCGCATCCAACAGCTCACGGGCATCCGCATCAGCAGCCGCATCCAGTTCCGCAGCAGCCACAGCTGTCCCACCTGCTGGGGCATCCGCAACCTGGCAACGCCAACTCCTCCCGCTCCCAACGATCGCCAAACATAACTGTCCCAAGTCTGCAAGGCGAAGCGTCTCCTGCTACATCGTCGGTGGCGATGAACGTTCATATGATGCGCGGTTCTCTGGATCACCAGGACGCCTCTCACTTGGGGTCCCTGCATCCAATAGATGTCATCCAACAGCAGCACCATCCGGATCCGGAAACGGCGTTGCGGATTCATCAGGCGGAGGCCATCCTGCGATCGCATACAGAGGCAGCCTTCCGGCTGGCCACCGGCGCTGCGGGAGTGAAGAATGAGTCGGAACAGCACCTCAATGGAAACAGTAATATCGGCAGCAGAACCGATCAGCATCATCGATTCCTCACGCATCAGCCGGATCACCATGAGCTGCCATCCAGTTCATGAAACTAAGTCGATGACAACCGATTACTGCAGCAATCACCTAATCGATTAGCTCTGAGGAAAGCTGAGGGAAGCCGAGGAAGAGAGAATAGGGGGATGGTAAACAGAATCAAGTACAACGATTTCGCAGTTGAAAACACGTAGCATTAACAAAATAAATATAAATACAAACGCATAAGGATCTCTATTATAATAACTTATGTAAAACAACAAAAAAAGAAGGTGTATTCGACGTCAACTGAGATTATGTTTTTGTAAGTAAGTTATAGAACAGATAAGTCCTAAGGTCAGCAGAAGCGACTCCAAGATAATTGTGCAATATACATATTATAATACCAACAAAATCTATGTAAAAACTTCGTGTTATGTTTACGTTTATTATAAGAGTAAAAGATAAAAGGCGCAACTAAATCAATTGAGATTGGTTTTTTTTTGGGGTGCGGCTGAAGAAGATGCATGGTACCTGTGCGATAGGGGTCCGCATGCATCTGAAGAAGAACCCCAGCGAAACGCAAGCGAAACTCATGGGAACTTTGAAGTCAAAGATGGATTTACTTTATTTTATTAGTTTTAATTATCTGAATTTTATGTCATACACTCTTTGTTTAGTTAATTGTTAATTATGTCTAGGCGTGTAATTCTAAGATACGAGCGCGAGTTCTCAAATTGGATAGGGACAGTTTAAAATTTAAACAAAGTGTGTGTCCCGGAACCATCTTACTTGAGTTCAAAATATCGAACCATTCCATTACTATTTGCCCACCAAGAATAATATTTTATATCTCTTTCGTATCAAATACACAGTATTTTAGGAAAATGTACATTTTAAGAATCAAGCCCACCAGAACTCTTTGTAATCAATTAATATTCAGGTTCTTAGTATCTCAGGGTCAAGCACATTTTGAAACTGAAGAGATATTATTTATGGAGTACATACAGAGTTGCATTATTTGTGACTGCCGATCCTAATAGATCTCTTTCTAATCTTATTTCTTGCAACATTGAATCAATCGTTTAGGCCGCTACGTCCACGTTTGTGGGGCGAACAGTAGTTGGTATTAGCAGAGCTACTGGTGCTTCCAACAGTTGTTTTATCCTGCGTGCGCTTTAGACCTGTGGTACTGGTGGACGTTGGTAGTTTGGTTGTAGTTGGATCTGCAAGTATTATTAAAGTTATACGTGGTAAATCCCTTTTTTTGCATTAAAGAAGACTTTAGAACTACAACTGCATACTAGACTCTTACCCTGCAGCCATCTAACTTGTGTAGCTGGCCCATAACCCTTTTGATTGCGTGCCGCAATCCTGAAGATAATCGCCGGCTTATTAGAACAGTCCACGTGGGCGTTTGAGAGCGAAGCATTGGGAACGGTGCACTGATTGGCTGCGCCAACGTACACCCGTACGAACGCCAATTGCGGTGTTGCCGCCAATGTTTTGTTATCCTTGCTCGTAGGCTTTACGGCTAGATATACGGAATATTCAACGATCTCCTTGGTCTTTTGTGCTGGCGGTGGTTCCCACGTTAAGTGAGCTCCCTCCTTGACATCCTTTGAAATCTTTATGGCCGAGGGAGCACCAGGGAAACCTGGCAAGCAGGTCTTAAAGCTGGATATCTGTGGAAAAAGCACATATATAATGTTTTGTTTAAAATGAAGTCCCTGTAACCTGTCCGATCGTTAAATGCTAAACACCAATGTGTGTCGTCTTAGGAAAATGTTGGACCTATGACGACTGTTCGGAATTAGAGCTGTAGGGTCGGTGTACCGAAATTCCCATTCTTACTAAAGGATTATTCTGGCTCTCGAGATGCGTATAACTTTACAAAATGTTAAGCCCTTACCCCTCGTTAGGAGGTGATTTGTTTTATATATGTATATAGCCCTGCCGTTCTGGATTTCCAATGTGTATGTACAGTTGCGGTCAAAATAATAGGGCCGAAAAAGTGTATTTTGTTTTTTTTTTTTACTTATGTATGAGAAGAATATTTCATTTAATATTTATTTCAATTCCAATAGACCGCTCTTATCCATACACATACACTGATAATTGCCACAAGAGCCACAGTTGTGGGAGTAGCGTAGTTGTCATTGTGCGCGCGTTATCCGACTTAAGTTTGCATAATCCAGCATAAACTTGTTATTTTCTAATATGATTGAAACCAAATATTAAATAGATTTCCCTAAACGTAATTTAAGGTGACCAGCATCCAGAAAAACTAATGAGCTCATCATTTTGAATTGCTGTACACCTATTCCACATCTAAATAGTTATCTAGCTACGTAGAGTTTTAATTACTAACAATTTTACTGTAACAAATAGGTAGATTTCAAAATGGAACCAAAAATTAATCATTTATACAATTTGATAACTTAGAAAGCATTTTGGTTTGGTAGTTCCAGATCCACAGTTCCACAATCACTTTTTTGGCGCCTGCGGAGATCTACATATAATCCCTTATATCCTTCTATTTTGATACATTTTTTACCATTCTTCAAATGTTGTTATTTTATTTAATAACTAGCAGTCGTAAATAATTGTATGTATGATGTATTGAATAAATTCGACCAATCGCCTCGGTGGAATATACATCTTGGTATCTGGTTTTCCTTTGTTCTGTTATCACTGTGGACGGCAGTCCACGTAGTCACGAAGCTCACCAGGAGAGTGTGCGAAGGCGACTACTTATATATACAGGAAGAAATGAAAATCTTCTATAATGGTCCGATCATAGCAAGTGATACACCAATCGAAAGGTATCGCAAAAACTAAAAGGATTGCATACCAAGACTTAAACAATTGTATTTGATTTAGGAGAAAGGGCGGTGAAAGTGTAAAAGTGAACATTTAGAAAATTGGAGCTGTTGGGGCCGGCGGGGATAAACTCCCCCTCGTATTAGTCTAGTTATATTCTAATTGCAAATACGCGTTGAATAAGGGGTCATATGATAAAATCCGACACTCCGCTCACTTTTGGAAAAACCCGCTAATTTAGCGGGAAAAGAGCTATAAATACCGAAATTTTGGAAGGTCGTAACTTCTGTACTACTAAAGCTACAGAGTCCAGAAAATGGAAACGTTAGGCATTTTTTTTTTTTTTGAAGAGTACACATAGAGAGCGCATCTCAGTGGTATTAAATGTAGTGTGTATAAATATACAAAGAAATAATTGAACAAACCTCTCCCCACTCGCCACGACCGCATGTGTTCACGGCGGCAAGGCGAAATCGATACGCCGTTCCAGGATCCAAATTGATTCGTGGAAATTTACTAAAATCAGCCAGATTGTCAACATCCACAAAGTCGTCCAGAAGAGAATCATTGAAGGAATCGGAATCAATGTAACTGGTAACGGTGTGAGAGAGATCCTTGAATATGCCAACGGTGTGCCATTTCTGAACATCGTGCTGCGGGGTAGTGATAACTGCATTTGATTGCACCTAAAAAGGAGACACAAGCGATTAAATATAAAAAATGACGATTCCCGCTTGCGCTTCGTTCAGCTATTTGGTTGAGTGTTCTCAGTTGAGCCAATAATTACGGTTTCGGTTCTTCAACTTAAAAGGCGCGATGCTATATTTTGTATAACGTTGGAAAAAATAACCAAAAGTATGGTAAGCCTTGCCTGAGTTTGTGAATTATCAGGAGTGTTGCTCTTTCTGCTGGGACTTCCTTCCACCATACTTTTGCCTGTTTGCTCACAATTAAGAATAAGTGCTGTGGCATCAGCCGTTGCTGCCTGCATCACTGCTGCAGAAGCGAGTGCATCCAAATGTGAACCATCAACTATGAATAAAGAGTAAGATAATGTGAGATGGCGACGCTTTACTTAAAGAGAGGGTTCTTTTTATTTTTTCAAAAAAATCGATTTTTTTTTACAAATACTGATAGTCCGTTTGCGTAGAGAGTGTGTACAAGGATTTTTCGATCCTTTACATATTTTCCGAACTAGAGCGTCTTAAACACACCTGCCTCGGGCGCCTTGAAGGACATTCAAAAACTTTAAACGCGTTTTTCTCGAAACAATTTTTTTCATCCGAACTTCAAAGGCAGGTCTTGATCTGTTGGTCCAATTTACTCAATTCAAAGTGCTCTTGTAAGGATATACTTTTTTGCAGGGAATATACCTAAATTTAGCAAAAATAAATATATAATATTTTTTAATTAAGGTCAAAGCAAAAAAAAGTTACGAAAAACTATTCTTTTTTCAAATGTCCATAACTTTGTCAATTTTCATTGTAATTCTTTCAAATTAGGTATATTCCGTAGGAATTTGTATACGTTTTCAAAAATAGTAATCATCACTCATTTCAGTTCACCACAAGTGGCTGCAGATCTGAAGTTAGGAGACGATGTTTTGCGTGAAGAGGTCTACGCGAGCCGCCATTTTGTCATTATATTATCCCACAAAAAATTCTCAAACTTTGATGTATTTTTGGCCAAATAAAAAGAACCCTCCCCTTAAAAAGATACAAACCATTTTGGAATTTATGTGGGATCTGGTTAAGCTTGGTATCTGCAACATCTCGCGCTCGAATATCTTCTCCAATAACACCAATTGACGATGAACTTGTTGGGTCCTTGTTGATTCCCAACACCTCGGCAGACTTAATATTGGTCAATATAGTTGCGGCTTCAGTTTCCGATGTCGTTGGCCGATTATTGTGATGATCATTGGGTAGTAATGTTGCGTTTACCTGAATTTGATAGTTTAACAAGTTTACATGAAAGAGTTTAAAGTATTTACAATTTATCAATTCAAGTCCGCCTTCAAACGTATGTAAGTTTCTAATGACCATTTAGATCAAAATATTCGTTAATTATTATGTATTTTATTAAGTAGACACGCAAGTTAAAGCAAAGAAATAAACCAGCAATTTCACATGGTTTCGACTCCTCATTTTATATCCACTACTTTTACTCACCGTGGACTCCACACTCATTTTTTCATCTGTTAAATTGGGAGTTTCTTCTAAGCTTTCGACGGATGGTTTCCTGGCGTCCGAAGTGCTGCTAACAGCGGAGACATCCTCGTTAACGACAGCCACCATGGGCGGAGTTATGTCAGCACTAGTAACCGACGTTGCTGTTAACGCTGATGTTGATGTAGCATTGTCATCGTCGTTATTATCATCTGCCTTGGACTCATTTTCATTGGGCTTTAATAGATCAACGGCACCATCCAATTGCTCTATGATATCATCCATTGGATCAGTATTATCTTTATTATCTGATACTTCCGTCAAGCTCTCCTTCGACGCAGACGCCGATGTTGATGGCAGGATTCTAGCGTGGATTCCCTTGGTGGTCAAAGTAACGGCTCGTGGACTACTCCCAGGATTAAAAACAAAACTTTTTCTACCACTTAAAGTCGTAGAAGTAGAAGTACCGGAGACATTGGTACCTCCTGGTACAACCATTAGTTTAGAGTTGGTTATGGGATTGGATCCGGTTAGGTTCGGATTTGTGCTACTCATAACAGTAACAGCTTTCCCGCCAATGTATAGGGCGGTTTTTTGATGGATAGGTGTTCCTCCACCTACTACTTTATGACCCGAAGCTTGCACAGAAGATATACTCCGCAGCATCTTAACCCCGGTAGGATTGGTTGATATAACAGTGCGATGTCCGCTAACTGAGCTAACCTGAAGCGGGCTAGCTGTGGTCGACGTCGAACTAACTATGCTAACAATACTTGTTCCAGTTGTTGACGTGCCTGTGGAACCCGAACCAGCGGTACTCATCACTGCTCCAGCCGGAACAGTTCGCATGCTTCCGCCTCCAGTTGTCACAATTATTATCTGTTGATTGCTCAACTGTGCTCCTTGCTTGTTTGTTATGACAAAAGCGGGCTTGCCGCCCATTACATTTGGTGTTACCTTGCCCATTTGCAGGATGTTTGAGTTCTTCATTATCAGTTTACCGCCACTGGTCATGGTGTGTGGGGAAACTAGTTTTAGCACGTTACCGGAGACAATGGAGGACTTTTGCTGTTGGTTCACCGGCAATGGGGATCCCTGGAGTAATGAAATATTTAAAATAATTAATCGGCTTCACTTGCCAGGACAGAGCCATTCAACGGGAATGCTCAGGTATGTAAGCATGTAGACATTGTGCGTATATACTACTGGCCTGTTCCATTTTCCGCCTTCGAACAATTCTCACGGGTCTAAACCATAACTCACTTGATTTATTAATAATTATTTTGTGTAAATTACCGAAAGTGAGTGCTAATTTAACGATTAGAAACATTGCTATTAGTGTAATGGAAAAAGTGTTTCATTTAGTTTACACTGTACAAAACGTGATGGTCGATAGGGAGACTTTTTTCACAGAAATCAACTCAAGATATTTAATATAATACTCGATTTTATAAATTAAATTCGTGCTCCATTTATTTTCATGAGTGGGAGACAAGAACGGGCCATGCTGAAGTTCTCATCAAATGTGGCGAATTCGCAAGCAAACTAGGAAAGGTTAAAGGTTAAAGGGAAATCCGAAACCGTGAAAACTGGAAAAGGCGATTGATTCTCTGCTTGATTCTGACCCCACAAATTCCAGCAGTTTTACTCACCTGAATTTGGGGTTGTGGGGTTCCAATCGAAAGACTCTGGGATGGGTTTCCTCCTTTGGTCACGTTGAAGTTAACCTTGGGCAATGTTTGCACTGTCATGCCACCGCTGCTCGTCTTAACAAACTGCAGCTGAACATTTGGCGCCAATGTCAGGGGTTTTTGTATGAAGTATTGCTTGCCACCTATAGATGTTGTGGTGGTCGTAGTCGGTGAGCCGGAACTTGGCGCTGATGTTTTCAATATATTAATTGTAGCTGAGCTGTTGCGCAATGTTTGTGACGAGGTTGAAGCCGCCACACTGGGAACAATACGCAAGGCATTACCGGAGGCAGCGGTTGCGGCTGCTCCTGTTATCGAGCTAAGAACAACATTCGCGCTGGGAACGCGCAGCGCCACAGAATCAGTTCCCAAATTAGGGGACCTCGCTGTTGTCGTGGCAATTGGTCGAAACTTTTGTAGTATATTACCGACAGTGGTGCTTCCGCTGGTTGTAACAGCGGCAGCAGCAGCAGCAGTACTGCTGATAACGGATATTTGTGGCTGAACAGTGACACCACCAGGAGCAGCGGCGGCGTTGCCTGATTTTTTTTTCAACTGCGGGGATGTTGGTGGCGACCGTGAATTTATTGCATCCGATGCAAAGCCAGTGCTAGCTGGTTGAACACTTAATTCGGGTTTTATGGGATTTTTACCATCAGTGCTTAAATTAGCTTCATTTTCTGCCAACAACAATGCGCTTTCAGGGTTATTTTCCTGAACAGATGTGGCTGTTGACTCGTTGGATGTCCCAGTTGTTATTCCCTGATTAACCAGGTTATGCGGCTGTTTCGCGCCAGGATTTACTGCCGGTTGCTCTATTTTCTGTATTTGTAAAACATAAGCAGCTGCGAATGTAGTCGCTGTCCAGGAGAGCTCCAAGGCATGAGTGGAAGCCCGTACTAGCGCTACTTTGACTGCGTAAAGAGGCTTTGTCACCTCTAAATACCAAAGGTCTTTGCAGCAAACCTGAAATTAAAAAATATATGTAATTAAAATGGCTTTGATTTGAAGAGAACACATCGTTCTCCTTCGCTTTAGCGTATGGCTGAGTTTAGCTATTATTTTTTACGCTCTTCCATTGACAACTTATTTAGGAAGCGAATCAGCTCGCATTTTGGGAGACAGGAATATGAGTTAGGTAGAATATATCTCACCCTAACCTGGTTGTTCCATGCTTTGCGGTAACCGTCCCGCCCAGACCACACATACAGACGACTTTGGATACCAACAGCACAGTGGCCAGCACGAGCACGCGGCACATTTTCTTCGACAGTGTCCAGAGTTACGTTGTCCCAAGTCATTGTGTCTGGAATGATGCAAGATTGAATATGTAATATCGGCTTACCACTAGAGGAGAAATGTAATGCTGCAAACTTTATGAATTTAAGTTAAAATTTAGAACAAATACGAAACAAGAAGGTTGAGGTATACCCGTCTTTCCCTCCAATTCGCCACAACCTTTCCTACGACACCTAAAGGATATAGTAGACTGACTTTGGTCCAATTAGATCGAAGACACGCGAGCGATTTCTATTAATTGATGAGAAACATTAGTGGAGGTGTATTACAAATTTTTATATAAAACCACACAGGTTTCGTCAATATTCCTTATTAGAGACACAAAACTGAGCTCGTAAAATGGGCTCAATCGATTTGATCTTTTGACTTCTCTCACAGAGAGAACGACAAGAAACTTAAGTCTCTCCCTCGCAAAATTGTCGGAGGTTTAGCTTCTGTATTCGGGGAGACAAAATACGCAATTCCGCAACGTAAGCGATGTAAAGAGACTGAAGTGTGTTCTGGCACTTCAATTGAGAGATAATGGAAGGGACGATCTGAGACGGTTTCTTACTTTCGTCCTCAATCGAGTCTGGGGTTGACCTGCATGTGTCCAACTTTCTCAGGATGGCGAAACCCCTTATGCTCCAAACGTCTGACTTATATTATTTATTCCTATGCTGAGGGATTATATGTGCAATAGAAAAACTAAGGCGGTGTCCATATATTACGTAATCACGTTGTTGATCGTTTTTGACTCTCTTCCCCTATAAATTCAAGAGTAATCAATAAAGAAACCCCTTCCCCTATTAATTGTAATACAAGAATAGCCCCAAATGGTAGTTTCAAACTTAACAAGTAAGAAAAGCTAACTTCGGGCGGAACCGAAGTTTATATACCCTTGCAGATAATTTGTT